>JABEEN010000663.1:0-18727 GCA_013363205.1 Fusarium tuaranense | reverse complement strand
CCTCCTTGAGTGTATCCGGTTGTTGATGGTAGAATCGAAACTGGGGCCAAAGAGAAGGTCCGCCATTGAACAAGTCTCCAAGAGCGAGTAATGATCGCCCAACGTCTCCAACAAAGGTGTTTTCCAACAAAAGGCGATGATGCAACTCTTGTAGCTCCTCACTCGAAGTCTCACCACGACTGGTACGATGTCTGGCAAGATAAATGGCCGCGTCCATAATGATGGGTTTATCCTGTGCCAAAGTCATCATGTTTGAGCCGAATGAGGGTTTCGGGGCGTTGGACTCTATCCACGGCACGAGCTGGTATCTGAAGCAGTGCATTGCTCGTTGCTTACACTGGCCTGCCTTATCGTCCCACGTCGACGGGGTGAGGATTTGGTTTCCGGTTGACTCGTATGTACGCGCGAGGCTGACTGCTGGAGAGGTGTCGAATGGCGCAGTTTCAGTGCCACTATCTTTTGCCGAGTAGACGGCGTTAGGTGGTGAGTGGTTTAGAGCTCCAACCGGCGAGGCGGCTTTCGGTAAGGATAGCAGGTCATCTTGCGCAAACTAACGTCTTCGTTAGTTGAGAAGCAAGGGTTGGATGAGAATCAACTGACAACTGGGGATTGAGCCATGTCTTGATTACGGCCTGGCGTGTTGTCAATGTCGCTTGGAGCTGAAGCCACTTCAGCAACAAACGCCCATTGCTTGTATTCGCAAGTCACGCTCCTCTCTTGGCAACTACCGCATCTGGGTCTCTTCTCATCACCTTGGTGATCTGTAAGCAATCGCATCATGACAAAACGCCACGACTTGACGAAGAGGTCGAGTCTGGCGAGACTAGAATTTTGGGGCGTACATTTTCTTCGGCGTTTTCTGCACGGCAGGCATCCTGTTCGGGACCGCCTCTTGCTATCAGGGATATTTCTTATTACCGGCATCGTTGAAGATTGTCAACGGAAGAATAATTACGAGCTTGAAGGTGGCCGGCTGTGGAGTACGGGGTATCACGGGAGAAGAAATGCACAAACTTTGGCGGGGACCTAAGCTTGTTTTTATCCGTTTTCCGCCTCTTGACCATTTCCAGCCTAGTCACGTGACCCACTTCCTTCATCCAGGCGTTGACAATGGTCCAGCCTGAGAGACAAGCAGACAAATGAAATTTCGGTAGTCTTTTGGGTACAGACTCTCGGTTGTTTGCTTTGTTATGACACGTTTCTTGCAACTTAAAAAAGTTATATACATGTTTATGAAGCAGCTAACATCCCTATGAGACATCATCCAAGACCCTCGCCTCAAGCTTCAGTGGTAATTCTGTTGCCACCAGTTTCATTCGTGCTGGGCTTTCCTTTTTACGGTTAGAAGAATCAGTATATGCCTAATGGAAGATCGTTGCTACTTACGATGGTTTGCCAGCCGAACTTGAATGACCCAACCAACCACAGCAATAGTGATTATAACAGGGATTGTTGCCAATCCGATAACCGCTGCATGGGTCCAACCTGTGCCAGTTGAGCCATCCGATGCAGAGCCAGCGCTGTTGATGTGTCGCATGGTGGTATTCACCAAGGGCTGGTTGGTAGCATTTGGGAGGACTACTGTCATGCTGGACTCATGGTTAATTGTTTCGCTAACCGTTGCGATTGAGTTGCATATCTACTTACATCGAAGGGAGACCTAAGATTTGATCAAGAGGTCATCGGTGTCGTTGTATTTGTTTTGTCGAGTAGCCGGTTGCTGAGGGAGGCCACGATTTGATCCAGAGGTTGGTTGTCTATTTATATTCGCATGTTAAACGGCTGGTTGCTGTTTTTCCTGCAGCATTCTGGAAATAATTCTCGCCCATTGCAGTTTGTTGATATCTAAATTCGGTAACGGAGTAGTTATGATATGATGCATCACCAGCTGCGTTCCATTTCCTTTTTCAGTACCGGAAAAGTCACCCTTGGCATTGCCCTGTGCTGGATGCTAGTCTCAATATAGGACCGGAATGCAAGATTGGACATTTGATTGGTTGACTACCTCTGACGTGGACGTCAAGGCGGACAAGGCGGACAGGCACGCTGTGCGGGATGCATATTGCGATGCGAGAAAATAGGCCGTTAGGCCACCCAAAAGGTAGGGGGCCCCCATGGTTATCAGGGGGCCTAATTGGCTCTATTTATCGCACGACACATATAAAGAGGGACTGCCCTTCTTGAATCATCACCGTCACCATCACCATCGTCCTACATTGTACACGCTGCAGACAGACCTGCCATCGCCGAATCTCCTTTTCAAATCTTTCATGCGCAAGATGGACGACGACACTAGACAGTCCTCCTGCACAGTCAACTCGGATGTTGTTGCACTTCCGGAATTAGAGATGGATCAGGCTGCACGCCAACCCATATCTGATGTTGAAGAAGTTGGCCGACTCGACTTAACGCTCCTGAATTCGCCTTTTCCATGGGATGATCAACAGCTTCACATTCCCTCCAACCAGGTGGATGATGTCACACTTCTGGAAACAGAGATGAATCAGGTTTTACTCTAACCCGTCTATACCGTTGAAGGCACTAGCTAACTCGACCTAACGATTGGGAAATCTCTTTTTTCAACGGATGATGAAAGAATTCAGATGCTCCTCAACATGGGCCCAACAGGCGAGGCTACTAATGTCCAGACTGAGGGTGCATCGGATGCTGTTGGTCATCTCATGTCGCAAAATACGCTAACTTTCGAAGGTCAGGTTGCCATGGAGTTATCGAGCTTGGCCAACACCATGTGGTTTCATGGTCAATTCCTTCCCGAACAGCCTGGAACCGGCGTCCCCAGTTTTCAGACAACCGAGAGTTTTGAACAGACCGGTTACTCTCTAATGGCGGTACCTACGGGACAGACCGGTAGAGTAGCTGCTTCAGAGGGATACTCGGATTTCATCGTCCCTGGTATGGAAGACCTTACCCCAACTATCAACATGGCCGCTCCGGGAGACGTACCGGTTCCCCCCTGGCCAAACCTGATGGCACAGCCCCAACCCAATGTTCCGCAAGATACACTCGGAGTGCCTACCTTCTCCAGACCTGTCATCGCAGTCCCACCAGGCGAATCCTGGAACTCGAGACAGGATCCTATCAGACTGCCGACTCAGTCCGTATCAGTCTCTTTCGACAACCAGTCAGCAACTTTGCTTCCAGCACCTCAAAGTTCATTTCTCGACATCCTATCGCAATCTCTTTCAGAGACCATGGAGCCTCTTGATGTGCTACCGACATGTCGGCCCCCGCAGATTCCAATCTCCGATACCTTCACGGGGGCTTTTTCAACAGGGCTCATTCAGGAGAGTGACAACGGCCGACACTATCCGGAAATTAGGCCTGCCAAACGAAAGAACGACGAAGATCTGCATAGCTTGGGCAGGCCAGCTAAGCACCTGAGAGGACCAGGTGGTAGGAAAGGACCCTCTGGTGTGCCAGATTCCTGTTTGGTAACTTTCTCTGTCAAGAGAGCGCAGGAACCCAGGAAAAAGACAAAAAATGCGTGCTTGAACTGCATTTGGAATCGCAAAGGGGTATGTTGATTGCCGTGTTCGACACTGACATAGTTGCACAATGAGCTAACTGCCTCAGTGTTCAGAGACAACCCCATGCGTAAATTGTCTATGCAATGGAACCAGAGGTGGCATTCCGCAGACTCTCTGCATCAGGGAAAATATAACAGAGCTGAATATCTTCAAGAGAAGTATGGATTTCGCTGAACAATTCTAGTCACATACGAGCTAACGAGACTACCAAGGTGATACTTATGTCGTCTGGCATAGCGAGAATACACCAATTTTCGGTCTTGGTTCTTTTCGCGATCTCGAACGGTTCTGGGACCGTGCTTATGACACCATGGTAGACACTGCCACCTGGTCCGATGACCCCGATCTATCACTGGAAGTTTTGGGTCAGTATCAGTTCAGCAACCGATGCCGTCATATGATTGTCTTTCTATTGAGATTCCTTCAAGATGACATCGCCAGGGAACTTGAACACTATGAAGGCCAAAATAGAAGTGTCTCAACTGCATTCGCCCGCCGGTTATTTGCTGGCATTCAGGGAAACATAAGAGAACTACCTAAGCTGCGCCTTGAAGATTTTTTGGATCTACTGTTCGAGCTCAGATGTCTAGAGCAACTACTGGAGGCAGGCTTAGGTTTTCATGGAATGGATCCTGATGACGAAATGATCAAGCACCTCCAAGATTACCTACGCGAGGTTGTCAAAATTCTTGAGGAGCGCATAAAAGTGGATAATCCAAACGTTGCGCGATATCGCTTGCTGAGGGCATTTGTATCGGAGATCTCTGATTTTTTCGACGAGACTGATGGAATGGGCTTTCATGTCGCCATGTATTAACTGATAACTATGTCTTTGCCGATATGGTTGATAGGTTCTTGTCATCGTTGCAACGAATAATGAATCAATAAGATACAAACAGGTGGATAACTGTCAGCTTCCTCCAACCTATGCTTCTTTAATAACTAGGTTGTCAAGTTGACATTGGTGTTTTGCGTAGTGTCTATCCTCCTCCTCCGATTGAGCTCAGTAGCTGAAATCCTTGGTCTGTATTTCTCCCCATAGAGCTTTCGGCATCCCTCCTCATCTCTCACCCATAATATGTCGTAGTCGCTGGAATTGGTCATTTCCGCATCCCTCTCTAAGTGGTGCTGACGTCCCCGGGCTCGTTTCTTCATAGGTTTGACAAGAATTGCGTCGATGTTTCTATCTTTAAGGGCTTTGCATCTCTCAGCCCTGGATGCATAAACGGTGATGCGAGCTGTCGGGTCATGTCGTAGGATATAATCGAGTGCCAACTCATCCGTGCCTTTTGCATCACCAAGGATGAATCGATCACCCCTGGCTATGGCTGTATTTATGGGGTCATGATAATTTGCGGCGAACTCGGAGTGTGAGATGTCGATGTGGCCACTGATCATCGCTATGTGACATTTTGGTGCTTCGGCGAGTTCGTCCATGGTGGGGTTGGTAGCTATATTGATAGAGTACTAAGTGAGGAAAAAGCTTCGATGTTGAAAGACGAGGGAATGAGGACAGCAACTTCTTTAAAATATCCAACTAAAAATTGAGAAATAAGCAAATGTGAGGCCAAATAATGAGTCAGTCGGCGAGCGTAGCTGACTCAGCCCCATGCGTGTGTTTATTAAGGGCACATATATCTTACTTACCCACTGATCAGAGAATATTAACAGGCATCCATGTCAAGTTCAACATACGAAAGATATAAGATACTGACTAACACGCCGAGAAGATCAAAGTAAACGGCAGCAATGAACTGGATTCCGCCAAGAGAGGCAGTTATCTGAATCGATTGACAAGGATTCATCAACCAACTGCTGGCTCCCGGCAACTATGGTATCAAGGGCAGTATACTATAACACGTGTTGGAAATGTGTTCTTTATTATAGTTGAAGTCGGGATAACCGATGAAGAAGATCGTATACTATAACACTCATGTCTTCCAGGTCAAACTGGGGCGCTGAGGTCTCAAGACTCATTCAATCTAGCTCAGCACTAACATGAGTAAAACGTCTAGCTGGTCGATTGACGCCGAAACACACTGGCCGTCACTAACGAGAATCTCTGTTGACTTCAATCATATATCCAACTGTTACAATTGAAGCCCGTGATAACGGAGCCAGAAGGTCAGGAGTATTCTCTGTTGAGCGCTGCCGTCCTAGTATCAACCTTTTTCTTTCTTTTTACGACCCTGTACGTCCCACCACCGACTACACTAAATCACCGACTCCTCTATCGCGTCAGTTGTTTAAGACGCATTCGAGCTGAATAGAGACTGGCAGAAGAACAGCAATCTAAGTATCAAGACGGTCGTATAGATTGTTGCCAGAGAAGGAGGTTGGGGTCAATTTTCGAGATCGCAGGGGGGATATAAACGCCAACTAAAATAGTCGTGTAGAAATTACAAACTTGATCTCTTCTCTCTCTCAAACCTGAAACGCATTACTTCTGGATGCAATGACGAGAATACCAAGCTTTGGGATATAGGCTATAGCTATGGGGGGCTAGAGTGCATTGCTCTCTAGGAGTTGCGTTGAAACAAAGTCATGATGTCCATGCCCGGTTTGTTTTGCCTGCGACACCGCACACATACCAAGTACTCTAGTTCACTGCCTCTATCAAAATACATTGGCATTTATCCCCAGTAGGTCACTTTGTGGTTGTTGGCTAAGTTCTATTTCTATGAAAAGACCACCGATGAAAAACGGAGCATGAGTCTTAACTAGGATGTTTTTGATATAGTGGCAATGTCAAAGGAAAATTGGAAAACTCAAAATCGCATGTCCGTAGGATGTGTCACCTTCTAGGCCGCCCTATTGTCTTCCGATGAGATGCGGCTGTGGCGCAGACGGGAGGTTCCATCAACGGTCGATAACTTTGTAACTTTGCAGCACCACTATTACCATATAGCTTCGCCTTTTGATAGGGCGTCTCGCAAATTAGACTGCTGTTACGTGTATCTTGGTTTACGTAACAGGCCTTGAACGACGTGTGCAATTCCAGGGACTCTAAGATTAACGTTGGGCGTATGCCAAGCATTGCTACTTACCACCTTTGTCCGTGCTTGCGTGTGAGCTCTCAATGGATGCAGTACTGTTTGGTTGATAGATTGATGGGATTGGCCATCTTACACATTGGATGAAGTGGTTGTGGAAGCATGCGTGCCATGTCTAACCTAATGAGAAGTATGTTTGCAATTGCCAGCCGCAATGTCACAATTCCATCGCCATAGGTGGGACACTCTGAGCATATTGGAGTAGAGGGTGGATTAGACCAGAACATCAGTGACCATGTAATTTGTCAGGAGCACAATCCAACCAATGAAGACATGGCACTGTGCCGATGAAGCCGTGGCTCGCAAGATGACAAGATGAAGCCAATTTGCCGCACGAACCGAACTTGAACAAGCAATTGGCCATCTAGAATGATCAATCAGTGCCCCTCAAACAAACAAACAAACACTCGAGTTAATAGATGACACAAAAGTCGCACGCCGCCACCCCACTGATCTCCAGAAAATTGGAATCGACAGCGTAGAGGATTACCTCTTCATGGCCAAAGATGCATACATCTTTCAGAGGCCTGTGGTCTAAGACCGGAAATTCGACTGAGCCTCTTAAGGAGGTTTGCAGCAATAACAGACCTTCTGCACTGCGTCATTTCATTATATTCCACCTTCCGGCGGTGCTAGTCACTACCGCCCTTCTTGTGCTTCATGCCAAGAACATCCGCTGGCATTCACCTCATCCCACCGTCGATGAACTTGCGGCTCTTCAGTTCGCAGCCAAAGTGCAAGAAAGCCTGGTCCTAATCTCTTTGGCCGACATCGCTCTTCACAGAATTCACTACGGCCTTCTCGGGAACACTGGTGTTCCGTTGGGGTTTCTCTCGTCCCCATTCCAGCTCGGCTTCTCCCTCCGATATCTCGTCAGCAAGGAATTCTGGTCTGCGACGCTGGGCCCTGCTAGAAACCGATATTTCCATGCTGCCACCGCAGTAATGGTGTTCGCTTTTTCCCTCTTGGGCCTGGCGGCAGGCCCATGCTCTGCTATCGCAATGATTCCTCGTCTTGACTGGTGGCAGCTATCAACGTCGGCCACAAACGCCTACCTTTTCCGCGACCTAGGAGACGATGAAAGGGCCCAGTTCGTAGGAAAACATCCTTACACGATGCACCTCAATAATCGAAATGTTCCTGCTTACAAGACCTGCGACGTGGCCAAGAAGCAGGACTGTATAAAGCAGGATCTCGCCATCATTCTGAACACACTTGAGCAGATACTCCCCGAGTCTGGAGACTTGGTGGGGGAGACAACAAGAGTTGGAAACATATCTACAACCTCTCCCTCGGTGCCGCCTCATAGGCAACTTACGATCACGCTTCCTGAGCTAGCGGCACCGTACGAGGACATAGCTTATGCTGTCACCCCTATGGGCTTTGTTGCTGAAGGATTCCGAAGAGACTTTGAGAAATACCTCTTGAAGTCTAAGATTCTTATCAGATCCAACGCCTTGACGATTTCTGGAAAGGTGCAGTGGAAGCAGCCTTTAGTGGAAGTTCGCTGTGCCATGGCTAGAACAAACGAAACGTCCACGACCTCGGCAACATTCGACTTTGGAGGCGGCCTCCCCAAGAACTTTAGTGTGAAAATTGACTCGAAAATCACACCCGACCTTCGTAAGAGCATGCCTAAAAAGGCTGATGATTTGGCTTGGTATAAGGAGGCCGCTATACCTCTTGATATCCAACACCTGGTGCCTATGCCAGTCACAGCAAGTATCTTCTTCGCACCCTTCTTGACAAACCTGAGCCTGGTATCATACCTTTGCCTTGTACAAGCTCGTTGGGTCAAGGCAGATGTTTGGCTCTGGCCAGAAGAATCGTTGGAGATACAAACCCAGCTACCGTTCCCTATGAGCGGTGTCATGCAATACATACAGCAGACAGCTGATCTCGACAATACTATCAAGATGGATGCGGAGTGGCTGGAGGGTATTGCTGCCCCTCCAAACTCGACTGGCGTTGCACGAAAAAACCCTGCCTATCTGAAAGCGTTTGACTTCTGCCGTGGCGAAGTGTATACGCCCGCATGTCTTCCATCATTTCTCGCCGCCTATCTTGCGAACGCTTTATCGCGGATCATTGACATTCAAGGCGATGAACTAGATAGCCCAACCTCGCCAGTGCCTTACGCCAATTCGACCGTTCTCGACAATACGTACTATGAGCACGTTTACGCTTATGGTTTTGGGGTTGGCACTCTTATTCCTTTCGCGCTCGCCTTGCTCTTTATCCAAGCCCTCATTGCAGTTGTTCATTTCATGCTCATTTTACTAACTCGAAACCCATGGCACTGCGATGCGTGGGGAGATTTTGGTCAGTTGCTGGCGCTTGCTTTGCGGTCCAAGGCCCCGGAAGGTCTGAAGAATGTTGGAGCGGGGGTCAAGAGCTGGCATACTTGGAGATCCATTACTGTAGTGCGAGAGGTGGGTGTGCAAAGTCAGTTAGAGATGGTCGTGGATACCCAGGCCAATGCAGACGTGGAGGAACAGGTAACCACCGAGATGAGAGTCCCTCAAGTTGGTGTGAAGTATGGATAGTTAGCTTGGGATTCTAATCATGTTGAACTGTAGTGTATGATCTTCTCTTCTTAATTCTAATCAGGATTTCGAACTTCGTTTACGTTCGCTCCGTCGATGCTTTTTGCCGCTTGTTGCCTTGGCCTCGGGTTGAACCTCGACTGGCCCTTTGGCTTCCTTGGCTTCCTTGGCCTCCTTGGTTTGATCATTCTTGGACTTGGCCTTATCACCCTTGCTCTTGACCAAATCATCCTTGGTTTCCTCTTTGGCTTCCTCTTTGACATCCTCCTGCTCACTGGCCACTGACTCCTCTTTGCCGGTCTCAATCTCCGGTACCGTAGGTTCCTTTGACGCCTCGAAGCCCCCAAGAACCCGAGAGACTTCTCTGCTCAGGCCTTTGTTCACCTGTGTTGTGGCGATGGTGCTGCATGCGCCACCGGCAGACAATGCCCCAACGAGTGCCAGGGGTGTGAGAAGCGGGAATGCTACGCTGAGGGCGAAGGTGCCAGCTAACGAGGCTGATATGCTGCCGACAGCTGTTCCGACCGTAGCAGCTGTCTTCCATTCGCTTTCTTCGCGAGTGACGTTCTCCACATCCTGCAAAAGCAAGTTCCCCGGATAGTTCTCGAGTGTCGGTAGGTTAAACCAGACGAAGTTGTTGGAGCTGTGAGTCTCGCCGTGGATAGTGAGAGCCCCTAGATCAGGGAACTCGAGTGCATCGTTGACGAACAAGGGTCGCCAGGTAGGTACGAGCAGGTGAAACATGGTTGTGTCTGAGCGTCTCCCCAGGTTTTGGCGGATAAACATCATCCAGGCGACGAGAGCATCCAGATTATCAGAGAAGCCAAGGAAGTTATCTGGCAGAGGCTTATCTTGAGCAAAGTCACAGAAATCCGGATGCCACTCTGCGTCGGGATGATAAAGGAAGTAGAGATGTCTCATGTCATCCGACAAGGCGGCTCTGCTCTGGCGGTACAGAAACTTGTGGACATGAGCGGAGAACTTGGCTGGGGAGCTCAAGCTATTGCGTGCCTTCAGCTCTTCAGGGAGCTTGACGCCTGCCTTTTCAACGTCTGACTCGTAGATGACATGGACGTCGTTTGTGCCAAGCTTGAGGTCCGTTAGGAATTGTTGCAAGGGGCTTGACCAGTCAGCATTTCGAAAGACTCTGTTGACGGCCTTGACATGAGTCTGCACAGTCGGAGGAGACTGAATGGGAGTCTCTTGGGTGGCGTTGGGCTCCTGCTCCTGCTCCTGCGGCTGGGAGATGTTGCTGGCTGCGGTGTCTCCCGCCTCAGCCTCGGTAGGGTTGCTGACCACTGCTGTGTCTTCCTCGGGGGCTGTAGTGTCGAACTGGGCTTCCTTTGCCTGTAAGAATGCGTTGAGGTCGAAAGGGATCTCGATCAGTTGCCGCGATGTGTCGACACCTCTCTTTTGTCCTTGGCCACCGCGCCTCTTGGCGTTCGGGTTGCGGGGCTGCTTGCTCTCGACTGCGCCCATGGTGAGATGTGTGCGAGTGTTTGATCGACGCTCATAGACTGATACACACCGGAAGGATGTACGCCAGGATGTTCTTTAGCATGGAATATGATGTACTTGACGTTGTATTTACCAGCCGGTAGAGGTATGATGAAAGTACATGGTCCGCCGTTCAAGATCGATCATGACAAAAAAGAGTCATCGACCAAATTGTGGGTCACCGTTTGACGCTAGTTACTGGAGCCAACACATCCGGCGTTTTAGATGGTCTTCACCGCCTTTCCATCTCGAGCCGCCGTTGGGCCGGGATTTTGCCTCCCTCTTCTCTCGAATGATTGCTACGTAATCTAATCAGTAGATAAGATGTTCACAGAGTTGTCAAACTTATCAGATTGAGTCGCGATTGTGAGTTTAAGAAAGCTCAATTACAGCATAGTTTGATCTCAAATACTGGAGGGTCCTCTAAAACTGCTTGGTCAACTTACGAACTCCAGGGTCTTGGACGTAACCACGGTTCTGCAGATGTTCACATTGCGATGCTAGAATAAACCATGCTAAGCATACTTGCAATCCAAGCATAGTTATGATATAAGGGCGATCAGAAATAGGGGCAGGTCAGATACGGCAGGGGTCAAGCGGTGATGCGAATTCAGATAGACATAGTCCGTCTCTCCAGGGTAGATCCTTCTAAGACAGCTCTATTTATTATATTTCCTTATTTATGCGGGGACTGCTATGAGGTACTAAGCAAGGATCTCGACTAATTATAATTAATCTCTTCTTATACTTATTAAAATTAACATAAGTATTTAACCTATTCTTATCTTATTTTCTTATTCTTGAACCTGAAGACTCTAGGCCTAGGTCCAGGCTTCGACAAATTTCCCTTCATATCTCCACAATTTACCAAGATAAAGATCACTAAAAATGTGAATAAACCCACTAATACTGAGAGAAAATGGTAATCGGCGACGGAAAAGACCAATTCCAGATTTCTCGGACGACTGTGGACGATGATCTGCTGTGTCGGTTATCCCGGCTTCAACGATAATAAAGAACTCATTTCCAACACATCATCTCATCATATCCCAATGCTAACACAGTGGCCTTGACTGTAAACCATGTAGTGGGCTACGTGGTAAGTGCTAAATGTGTTGACAGCGAACGATTGTGCCCAGAACTCGTGAATGGCGTTGCCCTCAGTTACGTTCAGCTCTCGATTATTCGCATAACCCGAGTTGACGATAACAGCGTTCAGATGTTTCCCCTCCTGCCCAAGCTTCTCGTGCGTGAAAGCAGCTAGATCGTGTACAGAGAATGCCGACGTGATATCACACTTGACACTGTGGACGACGCAGCCCGGGTTGATTTGGGCCACCTGGGATGCCAAATCCTGTAGCTGCTGCGTATTACGAGCCGCGAGAATGATAGTATTCGTGTCTGCCTTGGCGTAGGATCGAGCGATGTCCACGCTGATGCCACGGGAAGCACCAATGACACGCACATTGTATCGAGGTGGGAGCGAAATCAATGACTGGAGGGTGGACCCTGGCTTGTGGTGTATTGTCTCGGTGAAGTTACCGAAGCCAGCCACACGAGGATCGGCCCAGTCCTTGTTTGGCTCTCGAGGTTGTACCATATTGAAGGAGATTTGTACTCAAATAGCAGCGAAACTTCAAGAAGAAGAGGGGGGAAAAAGAGCTTCGTAAGATGTTAGACCTGGGTTGCTACCGTAGGTCGTTGAGGACTTGGGGTCGTGGGTGAAGCATGTCGCTACGATTCATCGTCCTTTATGTAGTCAGAGGTCATGAAAGTTATATAGCTACGGTCATGAACATAACCCTTGCGGCAACGACGGGCCCAAAGCCGGAACGGAGCCCGTTTTCACCTTGAAGCCTTCAGCGCAGGGTATTGACTCCATTCCCCTTGGTCAGGTCTCCATTGTCTCGGACATGGGTTGGCCGCTTGACGCTCAACATATTCCATTTTAAGTAGGTAGCAATCAAGGCAATCATGGGCCGACTTACTCTTGGTTTACGACTGATGGCTCATCACCCTAGGTAGGTACGTAACGCGGCCCGCGACTTCGCTGCAATGT
Organism: Fusarium tuaranense; assembly: GCA_013363205.1. Taxonomy (NCBI): domain Eukaryota; kingdom Fungi; phylum Ascomycota; class Sordariomycetes; order Hypocreales; family Nectriaceae; genus Fusarium; species Fusarium tuaranense. The sequence goes on along the minus strand of JABEEN010000663.1, from coordinate 6,024 downwards.
GGATAATGGAATTATCCTAAACTCAATACTTGATACGTCAATTTGTAATGCCATTAACGTTTGTACATCACCTCAGTTGACATTCAAGTTCTAACGTTAGCGGGACTTTCACAAGGGACAAACGGAGGTATAACGTTAAAGCCCCGCAAAGTTCCGTCAGACTTCCGCGGTTCTTAGTCACCTGCGTACAATTCTCACCAGGTTCGATTACACAGCATCGCCACTCACTGTATATAAGAAGCAGAAGATGATTCCTTCTAATCCAAGTCCAAGACAAACTCTCACACTTCATTTATCACTCGATAACACGAAATTTATATACTAGAGACTACCATGGCCTACCCACGTACCTGCCGCTCGTTCCGTCGTACTGAGCCCCCATACCCTCTTTCTATTGCACCATCCACCGAAACACTCCCAGAGACTCTCAGTCCTCGCGACGTCGTCATCCGCATTCATGCAGTATCTCTTAACTTCCGCGATGTCGCCATGCTCCACGAAGGTCGCTACCCCGCACCAGCCGAGGTGCGAGGCATACCTGCGTCGGACTGCGCGGCGGAGGTTGTGGCGGTAGGAGACGAGGTGGAACAATTCAGCATTGGAGATCATGTGGCTCCCATCTTCAACTTGACTAATCTAGACGGGACTGAAAGAGATACCGATGCGGTGGCCCTTGGTGGCGACGGCCCTGGGGTCCTTAGGGAATTCGCAGTGTTCGAAGACAAGTTCCTGGTGAAGCTGCCTCAGCATCTATCTTGGGAGGAGGTAAGTTGAGCTTTGAGGGATATTCGAGGTGATTATGTCGAGTTGGTTGTTAACTTGGAAAGGCATCAACGCTTGCGTGTGCGGGATTGACAGCTTGGACGTCACTGGATTCGCTCAAAAATGTGAAAGAGGACACTTCCGTGCTCTTGCAAGGTGAGATCATATGCTGTTGCATTATGCTAGTTCTTTTTCTGACGGCTGAACAGGCACTGGCGGCGTCAGCATGTTTGCGCTGTTGATTTGTGTTGCGGCCGGCATTAAACCAATCATAACTTCGTCTTCTGATGCCAAGCTTGAAAGGGCGAAACAACTTGGTCGTGATGTCCAAGGAATCAATTACAAAAAGCATGCAGACGTTGCAGCGGAAGCACTGCGACTCACTGGCGGCAAAGGGGTAGACTACGTTGTTAACAACACAGGACCAGCTTCCATGCCATCCGATCTTCAGGCCTTGCGCAAGAAGTATGGTACAATTTCATTTGTAGGATTTTTGGAAGGGTTCGAGGCCGACTGGAGCCCTAGTTTGCTCCTCACTCTAATGTCGAAGGCGGCTAAAATTCAGTAAGTCGTCACATTACACACTCGTTCGTTTCCTTATAGGAATTGAACCATTACTGACCTCTCCTTTCTTAGGGGTATCCAAGTAGGATCGAAGAAACAGTTTGAGGAACTGAACAGGTTTTTGGATGAGAAGAAAGTTCAGCTTGACTCGATAGTCGATAAAACATTCTCCTTTGAGGATTCCGCTGCAGCATTCGACTATCTTTACTCAGGATCACACGTAGGTAAAGTAGTCATTAAGCTCTAGATATGCAATCTTCTGGCCCAGTTATCCCGTCGAGGACCGGGCTTCAACTATGAAAAAGAACACATTTCTAGATATGCAATATTGTCAAGTACTTTTCACAAGCTCAAGTTCAGTGATGTGCGCCTCAGTCTTCTTGAAGCACTTCGTGGCATCTGTATAGCTCTTGCAACTAACCAAGGCACTAGAATGAATTGGCTAATATTGTATCTAACATTGAGAGTTAACACAATTGTAGTCAGGCAATCCTTTATTAAGATTATGGACACAAAGCGACCGCAGAAGTGGGCCGTGATATCTCTAGAGATGGGGAGATAACCGCTTCTCCAGTTGTGGTGGTTACCTGTACTCCTCAGTGAAGTTGGTCTAACATCGTTGAGGGGAAAGAGGCGGGTACAGTGGAGAAAGGAAAAGCATGAGAAGAAAAATAAGTAGTGGTGCTATGGCGGGATGATAAGTGCTTTGGAACGCGACAGCCTGATGAAAAGCTGTAAGCGACACTCTCCGAGGTTGTACTGATGAAAAATTTGGAGCTGATACCATAACCCGAAGTGTGAGGTCATTCTGCCAGCTCGGAGATAACGTGGCTTCTGCTGTGAGGGGGCTTGTTGAAACGCTGCAGAAGGCTGGACACTTGAGATCAAGATACCACCTTGACTTTGTCTACTGCACCGGATGCGAAAGGCCTAGACTACCCCACGGGGACCACACCCACAGGTTTCTCAGATGCTCCTAACCCCTCATCTATCGGAGTCGGTATTACTTGCTGATTTACAGCGAAGGGCGGGATAGGGTCCAGACCCGTTAGCTGATTCACAATGAGGCAGGTTTCCGCGAATGGCATGCGAACCCGATATCCCATTCAATGATAAGAGGCATCTAAGGCGTGGCATCCTTTAATGAGCACGCATTCGAGGATTTGACGAGCCTTGGACACCTTTCTCGTCAGTCTCAGCGCTGAAATCAGATTATTCCTCGCAACCAAAACAACCCGCTCCCTTCTCCCGCCCTCTTCTCACATCACTCACCATGAGGTCAAAACGAGTCATTTCCATCGTCTGCTGTCACGCCGAAGGCGAAGTAGGCGATGTGGTTATTGGTGGTGTGATTGACGTCCCTGCAAAGACGATGCATGACAAGCTCGTCCGCTACATGGCCGAGAAGGACGACCTGCGCCAGCTGCTTCTCCAAGAGCCACGAGGACGTCTGGAAATGAGCGTGAATCTGGTCGTGCCACCATGTCGCCCCGACGCCGACGCCGGCTTTCTTATCATGGCCCCCGGTGACTGGGTGCCCATGTCTGGCTCCAACTGTGTGTGTACGACGACGGTTCTTCTCGAGACAGGCATTGTGCCGATGAAGGAGCCTGTTACGGAAGTCAGACTTGATACAGCGGCAGGCTTGGTTGTGGCAACTGCGGAATGTCAGAATGGCAAATGCAAGTCCGTGTCTTTTGACAATGTCCCTGCCTTTGTTTATGCACTCGACAAAGAGATCAACGTTCCTGGGCTTGGAAAAATCGTCGTGGATATTGCATACGGGGGTCAATGGTATGTCCTCGTCCAGGCAGATGCACTGGGTGTTATGGTAGAAACTGTCAACGCGGATCGCCTCATCGACCTCGGTAAACGGCTGAAGAGCGCCGTTCTGACTGAATGCATGCCCACACATCCCGAGAACCCGGCTATCTGTGGCATCAACAACGTCATCATCACGGAGCCGCTGGGCGACGGGCCTGAGGGGAAGACAGTCAAGCATACCGTCATTGTCACGCCAGGAAGGCTAGATAGAAGCCCATGCGGTACGGGCAGCTCTTCTCGCCTCGCTATTTTCCATGCCAGGGGGCTTGTCAAGGTTGGCGAGCCGGTCAAGTTTAGGAGCATTATCAACACTCAGTTCATCGGTCACGTCAGAGGCACGGCCAAAGTTGGGGAACTAGATGCAGTGCTACCCACAATCAAGGGAAGGGCTTGGATCACAGGCGAGAAGAATGTACATCTTGATCCCGAAGATCCATTCCCGACAGGGTTTTTACTTTGAGTAAAAGATAGAAAAAGAATACAAGAAAACCTCATGAACTCATTTTTAACGTCAATATCTTCGCAAACCAGAATAACAAAGAGCACTATGATCAACATGTGATAGGATTAGAACCCAGCGTTGGAAATCACCGTAATCAAGATAATAGCAAGTTTCTATATTAGCAGCCATAGAAGAAGCCTTACCAAATACAATCCAATTCTTGGTCTACATGATCAACTTTAGTCTTGTCTTGAAATGTAAAACGCGTCTCTAAGCAAGCGTGACGAACTCAATACCAAAATAAATGAGGGCCGGACTGACCACCTTAGAAGGGATGACGAGGACTAAGGATAAAGGTTCATAACATTATGGAGAAATAAAAGACAAAACCTATTACACAGGCATTTTACAACTTTGCTCGGGTCTTGGTCACCTTTTCAACCAACTCAACCACTCCTTCGGCACAGCCAAATGACCCCATATAGCCCCAGCCTGAGTGTCCGTAGTTATGGATAATCCACGTCCCGTCATCCAGCTTCTCCTCCTCGAGTCTGAGACCATCTTTCCTCCAGGGACGGAAACCAACACCATGCCGGACAACACTCAGCCCTGAGACACCCTTTCCATCGGCAATCTCCGGGCAGAGAGTGACGATTCGTTCCATGATCCGGTTTGCCGTGTTAGGGTCGGGCTGAGAGTCCCAGTTGCCGATCTGATATGTGCCTCCAATGACGGTACCACCGCCAGCTGCTCTCTGCATAGCGTAAATCTCCTCGCCGCTCCCATCGAGGGTGCTTGAGCACATGAAGAGAGGAAAGTTCTTGGGAGTTTCGTTTCTCACAACCACGATCTGACCGCGAGAGGGGGCCACTGTTGTATCCTCAACGCCGCCAAGCCTTAGGGAGCCGAGACCAGTAGCATTAACAATGATGTTGGCTGTTTGACCTGTGTGACTTAGGTACTTGGCATCTTTGATGTGAGAAACGATGCCACGTTTTACCACAACGCCGTACTTGAGGCATTGGCCGAGGATCCATGGGAGAAAGATTGCTGTGTTCATACAGATGCCCTCATACTGGAATCCCGAGTCATATCCTGGAGCTACCTCAGACGGGTGGTTCTCGCGGAAATTATTGAAGATCTCTTTAAACCATGGGTTATCCTGGTAGAAGTGGGATGAAAAGCCAGACGCATCGGACTCCATGTCCTTATTTCGACGGATGACATGGGTTGCTACAAATGCGGTGTTAGTCATGCTAACCAGAGTAGAGGCAGAGAGGCCATCAACGTACTCTGGAAGTGAATCCCTGCTTCGGGGGTTTCTTCAGTCAACTTCTTGAGGGCGACCCAAGTTCTTCGTTCCCAGCGACTTCCCTCCTTAGGGGCCAATCTATAGAGCTGTCAGAGCGGACACAACTTGACAACCACAACCTGCATTACTCACGGAATGACATTGGCTCCCGCCCAAGGCGAGGCATATTCGGCGTCATAGTCACCAGGCATATGTTTAGCAATCACGGTAACATCATTGCCCTTTTCTTTGGCGAGCATCAAAGCCGATGTGAGACCAATCACACCGGCACTGATAATGTTAGCTGTGTCTCTAGTTCCCAGAGGTCGAGTTACTTACCCGATGACAACAACGGTATTAGTCATTCTGAACGTACTAACGGAGAAGAAATATGAAGACAGTATGTGCACCCAAGTCTACCACTTGAGCTACTGCAAGGAACCAGACAGACTTAAATGTTGGCTATTCGCCTAGTGGGTTATGACAACTCACAACCGCTGATTAGCCACACCGCAATTGCATGCTCATTCGAGAAGGACTGAGCGAGCCAGCTGACGACTCTCGGAGCCCGCCTAGTTCCTATGTTGCTTTTTGTGGCCTATGATGGCTTGTACTAAAACGAGGTGTGCCTATTTTGATCGAGGGTGGCCCACATGGTATCTAGGGACCAAACTTCCAATCTTGAGGATTCGCCCTTATCAGCGCGGTAGCTTTCCTTCTTGGCTCGAAGGTTGTAGTCACGCGGGGGATATCACTACTACCATCGGATCCTCATCCGAAGCCGAGAGGTCGGCTGCTCCGGCCGTTGGTTGCCGAAATGGAGAGCCTTTCCGTTTGAACGCGGAGAGATGCCTGTTTTGAGGAGGAAAGTCTATTTCCAAAAACAGACTAGTACTGTTCAGTCTTGGCGTGGGGTAAAAGGGGACAGAGAGTTTACGAATGAGAGATGAGCCAAAAATGAAGGTGAGGATTCGCCAGAAATAATAAAGGTGAGGAGCAAAAAGGAAACAGAAGGCAAAAAACATACAACAGCGGGGATTCGCTGGTCGTCACCGACCCAACTACTAATCCACCCCTCACTGGCTTATCTATGGGAGAGCGGACGGGATCCCGAGTTCTCCAGTGGGTATGGTCGTATGTG
>JABEEN010000661.1:0-22569 GCA_013363205.1 Fusarium tuaranense | reverse complement strand
TGGAGAAATGAACTGGTACCGTGGCGGAGAGAAACCATCCACCAGAGATAACTGGCTGGCCAATTCGTTGGATCGGCCCCGTGGTTGCGGTGATCATTTGCCAACCCTTTTCCAACACAGTCTCTGTGAGGAGAAATCTCAAGGGGAGAGCAAACTGATTGCGCAAGTAGCCCCAGCGCCCATCTTGAAGGAGTTGAATAGTCGTGGTGGCTATGATTGACAACTGTTGTTCGTTATAGGAACCTCGGCTGATCCAAGAGGGCAAAAGTTCATAGAGACGGGAGAGCAGGGCAATGACATGATGCCCCGCGTTCTGTAACAAAGAGGTTAAATTCACCAAAAGACTCGACATGGTTCCTGTCGACGCCTTGCTGGAAACATGCCGGGAATGAAGTAAGATGTGGGATGATTGGGAAAAGTAAGACGAGGTTGGTTGTTGGTTGCGGCTGAAACGTAAGATCGGATTAACGGTGGCCCGGTTTGCATTACGATCCTACACATACCCCTTGTCACCCTGACTTTTGAAGCTTATTACAGCCGCAACCTTAACCTAAAAGGGACTACCAAGACGGTGCAGTTCGAAAGCCGTTAACAGAAGGTAGACATATCAAGTAGTGGTTGGTTTAAAGGGGTGAAAACAGTGTATTTCCATCGTATTCCTTATTGCTAAGTAGGTCCAAAACCAAGTTAACCTAGGCCATAGCATCAGCCCAGGTTATTATCCATTGACTAAATCTTTTCTCGGCGACATGTATCAAACGGTTGCCCTATTTGCCGGCTCCTCTACAGCTTCGCCTTTCTCAGTCGCATTCTCTGGTAATCCATCTGCCTCGCTCTCGTAACTAACACGGTCCTCAACCTTCCAAATAGTCAAAACGGCCGGAACCAAACTGCAGGTCCAAAAGACAACGTTGATAACTGTTGTATAAAAAGGCGAGAATTTGCTGTCCAAATTAGTAAACCTCACACGTCCATCACTAGATAAACTTACCTGCTGTTAATACCAAACGCTGCGCACTGTCCCCAGCTCTCCACGCCGCGCAACAAACCCGTCGACCGGCTCAGCTCCAGTGTGCCATCACCAATCGTACCAATGAGGAAGTATAGATAGTTCTGCACCATATTTCCGCTCGTCTGTAGCATAATGTAGATACCAAATGCCCGACCGAAACCAGGCGAGGTCCAGTCGAGGTAGTCAGGGCGCTTCTGTTCAAAGCCGTGTTGAACGATGAGTACCCAGATCCAAAGAGAAGTAAAAAGACCAGCGGAGAAGATGAATCCGTAGCGGATGCGGGACTAATCATGTCAGATGTTGTCGTCTAAAGAAGGGTAAAGTGTTGATCTACCTTGACCGTGATCTTGCTAGAGTCGAGGAAGATACCAAAGAGGATGCATGCAAGCGTGCCAGTGATAGCAGACAAGAACGAAGCCAGAGCTCGAGCTCGGACCGTAAAGTACAAGGTCAGGTATGTCGACGCATAGCCCTATAAATCATCAGCAACATTGATAGTATTAGTTGTTCACGGACAGAACTCTACCCAGTAGAACCAACTCGAAAAGAAAATCGGCAGCAAGAGTCCGATTTTGGGTGTCGTGACTGTCTTCCACAGCATTCGCAGCTGCTCCTTAGCTGGAGTCTTGGCCTCAACAATGATATGCGTGCCATCCGGCCGCTGCGTCTTATCCGGAGGAGCAAGCAAAAATGCCACCGGGAAAGAGAGGACTTGCAGGCAGACAAAGACAAGGATAGTCACATAGGACACTTTGCCGCCTTCTGAGCGATTGGCATTGAGGCCGAGATTGATGGCACCACCGATAAGCTGTCCACTATTCTTGAAACCAAGCCAAAGAGCGAGATAACGTCCTCGCTTTGCGTGCTCGGGATATGAGAGGATGATGGCACCCTCGGCGGCCCAATACAGACCTGCGCTGACACCACAAATGGCGGCACCAAAGATAACAAACCACCTAGATAAACAGTTTAGCTACGCTAATATGGATGAATGATGGAAGGGGGGATATACTCAGTGCCGAAGCGATTGTTCTGATAAAGAGCCGCGCTGTAGACAGACCAGCCCAGAGTACCAGCAATCAAGGTGTTCTTGACCCCGATCCAGTTGACGAAAATAGGGGAGAGAATACAGAACAAGCCCATCAGGCCAAAGACAAGCGAGTTTCCAGCGTTGACCTAAGCCATGTCAGTTGTCATCACAGGAAACAACGGATATTAGTCACATACTAGATATGGCTCAAGTGCACCACCTGCGCCCAGTGAGTTGTTCGCGTTCTGGAGGGGAATGTTAGCCAAATGCACCCAACAAAATAATGAGAGCTGCTTGCTTACCCATAATCCAGGACCCAGCAGTGCAATGATACCACAGATGATCATCTGGGCCAAAACACTCCTTCGGAATGACATGGCTTCTGTCTATGAATGAGAACACGTTGTGTTTCAAGGAAAAGAAGAAGAGGAAAAGGCTAAAATCGAATGCATGCGCCCACAGATAAACTCTGCACGAATCCGGGCTCATGCATGTAGTACAATAAGCTTAAATTGTATGACAGAAGGAAAGAAAGAAAGAAAGAACAAGATATAAAAGATTACCTGTAGGAGTAAGACGAATTGCTCACTGCAGACCTGCGATGGCGCAATCGAAGGATCCAACATAATTTCTTGGCGCTCGCTGACATTTTCATCTCGCCATGGACAAGAGTTCAGGAGATATACACACACAAGGCAAAGTCGAATCGTTCTCACAAGGATGAATGACGAAATTTGTCTCAACCTCTTGACTTGATAACATCATTCGACTGCCAAACTTAATGTCATTCTCTATCAGTGGTGTCATTTGCATGAGTGTAAAATCTCGTTTCGAGTGGATAAAGAAACCAGGGCCCCAGGATCATCAGAATACCACCTGCCAAATGGAGTAACACATTAACTTAGTATAGTGGGGGTTGAAAAATATGAATGTCAGACGTGATTCCTTTGAGCCGCTGAGTTTTCATGGGATATCACCTTTGCGAGAAATCCACGGTAGAGCTCGGAGTTACCATGAACGAAACGCGGTGGGATTCTACTTACATGATTGAGAGGGCTTTGCGGAAACAGACAGACATCAAGGCAATTCTCATTGTGGTTCAAGAGGAGGAAAACGAGGCAAAACGTATCCCGGTGGATGACATGTTAGCAAGCGAGCCAAGACTGGTTCTTGGCGAAGTCAGCGAGGTTCTCAAACGAGGATACCTTCAGACGATGCGAACACAAGGCTGGGGTAAAAATGACAGCTACGGGAGCCTGTGGGAGGTATTGATAGGAAAGAGATCTGACGTTGAGGTTACGTCGGAGACAATGGATGAAACTCGTATGGATGCCGTGGACGAAAAGTCTCCGAGAGGTTAGCCGCCGTGTGTCATCTCCCTGCCACTTTGGCGAGGATGCTATCACAGTGAGCCAACTTAGGCTCTAGGGAGCAAACCGCCTAAGTTTATAATGCAGAGGTCAGAATTAAGGTCCACTTCACCAGTGAGTACGGCGCGAACTAGGGCCTGATGTGCTCTGGTATTTAAATATACTAATCATTTAGCCCTTGTTGCCATTGGGGATGGGGCCCTGCCGTAGTAGGACTGCCCAGTTTCGGAGTGAAGGCGAATTCATGCTCCGCTCCCATCTCCCTCCTGCTTCCCTTCACATCTCTCAGGATGCCCTCTAAACACTGCGACTTTGTGGGAAGCTTTTCAGGAGAGATGACTAAGCTACTAATAAATGGGTTCCGGCCTTTATCATGCTCAACTGCCTCTGCTTTCGGCAATCCCGGATCTACCGCAGACTGCTGGAGTGCATATCGGCCTCAGAGCCTCAATCTCTTCAAAGAAAACACCCTCCTAATGCTCTCCCTCCTTTACGGGGACCAACTTGACCTTCAGGTCACCCTTCTCCCAGAGGGTAAAAACCTTCTGATCATTCCAGCTCTCACTCTCCGATACCAACTCAAGGTCAAACTTCCACAGCAGGTGTGCAAGGATAAGCCTCATTTCAGCATAAGCAAGACTAAAAGATTGACAATGATTAGCCACTGATCCTCAGTACACGGTTTGGACTACACGATTACTCACTTCTTCCCGAGACAGTTGCGCGGACCAATGGAAAAGGGTTGTAACACATCCTTCGCATCACCGTCATATCGAGGGTCGCCAAGCCAGCGTTCAGGAACAAAGTTCTTAGGGTCGCGGAAGTTGATCTCACTCTGGTAGGCTGACCAATGTGAGACCGACACTGTGGCCTATCACTCGAGTCAGTGGTGGTTAAAGGGTGCTTGGAAATCTACTCACATCTTCAGGAATCTGATAACCCTCGATTTCCTCACCGCCTTTAGGTGTCTCCCTGGGAAGGCCAATAGGCACAGGTGGATCTATTTTTTCATCAGTATGGTCCTTTGAGATAGTTCGGTCAACTTACACATGCGTGACCCTTCACTAAAAGCGGCTATCATGTAGCGAAGCTGATTGACCCTAGCAATGGTGATCTCTTTCTCACTCGTGAATGAAGAGCGGATCTCTTTAACCAAACTCTCGTATTTGTCCCGGTTAGTCAAAAGCTGAAAGGTCACACCGCTAAGCAGCGTCGCAGTCGTCTCACTCCCGGCAATGATGAGAATCTTGGCATTCTCGGCAATTTCAGAACGACTCATGCCCTTCTCATCATTGTGACGAAGAATGTAAGACATGAAATCCTCACGTTCTGTGTCACGACTCTCAATCCGCTTCATCGCCGTTGATTTGGACAGCTGGAAGTGTTCTTCCAGGCTGCGCTTCAAGTGAGCCGGCGTCAAGACTGGAACAAGCCTGCCGAGCCCAAGACGTTGCAGGGCGATTCGAAGCGGCCCTGTTTTTACAGATGAAAATATCATGGCCACCCACGGATGGTATCCGCCGCCGTCGAGACATCCGAAGGACTGACCAAACGCCAGGTCACCAATGATGTCAAAGGTGGTAAAGTTGTACCATCGAACAATATCAATGGCTGTACCTTGGTGAGAAAGCTCGGTAAGGCGCATGATAAACTTGTCGACGTAGTGCTGCATGAGCTCTTCTTGTCCACGCAAAGCTCGATCTGAAAAAGCATGAGCGAGAAGTCGACGAAACCGACGATGATCTTCATTGTTGGCATTGATAATGTCCGTCTGATCACGAGCGGGCTTGTAAAAGACTGCGTCCTTCTCAAATGTCTGCGCCATGCTTGTCTTGTGACCATAAATCTTCTTCATGGCATCTGCTGTGATGAAGGAGACATCCTTGTGAGTGTATCGCACGATGGGCCCGTATTTGTCATGGAATTCTTTCAGCTTCCTCTCCCAGTTGCCCTGAACCAAGTAGTAGAAGAAAGGCAACTGGGTGAAGGAGTACAAACGTGGTCCTGGCACTTTTGCAAGAGGGTGAAAGAATGCGTAGTAGATACTGCTCGCGAGGAGATACAAAACCTAGATAGATATATCAGTGTTTTTTTTTTGTCAGGTCCAATGCAAAAGGGTCATACCGCCAAAGCAACAATCAACGCCGCTATCCCCAAGGGCGGGACACTGTCCATTTGTTCAAAGTAGTGAGACAAGGCAGGCATTCTGGCGTTTTGGATGCTGATATGCAGAGAGATATGAGCATGAATGAAGGCTTGGAATACAGATCATCAAAACAGCGATATAACAGGTAGTTTTATACTCCTCTGATCTTCTCTGCCCGTCACGGAAGCCAGATTTTTCGGTAACCAACTCGCCATCTGTCCCATCTTGATCTGCATTGCCGATACTTACACCCCGAGACCCCGACAGTTCTTTTGTTTCAAATGTTGATAGATCGAATCATTCCTGCATCTTCTTCGCCTCGCTAGGTGTAGAAGAGGAAGCATGCATTCGGTAGATGCCCCCCGTCCCCGCATCATACGAATCATGTCTCAAAGCCTATATCCTGCCTCCCTGTCTTTAAACCCTGGTGTAGTTTCATTTTAAATGCCGGCCTCCCGTCATGCATATGCAAGTATCCGCTGCCCGAAAGTCAATCGTCTCGGGCCGGGGACTTGTTACTGCCCGTTTGTGGGGCAAGAGAGCTTTCTATAGCCGATTTCCCTGTGGAAGACCTTGTGATCGCCCACTCGTTTGCTGGATTTTTGAGACTTGTTACTCCTCGTACTCGACGAGACTTTTCTGGCCTACTCTGCGTTCAGCGGCGTCTGCTATTCTACATCTGTTGAACCAATCTGCCAAAGTTTGTCGTCATGAAATACACTCGAGTAGAAACACCCGGCCAACTTTCTGATGAGTGAGGGTGTTATTTTTATCCTCCCTAAAAGAGCCCTTCGATTTGTCCATTCTGATGCCTAACCTTACGATCTGTAGCTGACAAATATCGAAAATCTCTGTTAGTCTTGCCTAACATTCGTCCCTCTCGCTTAGGGTCTCCGAGACACGTCAGCTGTGTTTTTGATATTATACCGTACAAGTCAAGGGCTTTCCTGGCAAAATCTCTGGCCACAAGCCAATTATCCACTCATTAATGTTGAATATTCGTATCCCGGTGACTACCAAAAAAGATATGAGCCAGAATAGCAGACACAGATATTGGCACAAGATAACAGTAAAACCCAAACATAAAACTCAGTACTCACACTCATATGAGGCCACCAAAGCCTACCTTTAGTTCCTCCCATCTTTTCTACCTGACAGAGTCTCTTCCTGATGACACATTCAACTCGAAAAATGGTCATTTCAGCGCCACCGGTTGAAAGCGTCGGAAATCGTCGAGGCTCTCTTCTTGCAGAACTATATCTATTACTTCAACACAAAAGCACAAGATAATTTACACAACCTCACATCGTCACATGTACAATAATTGGAGTGATTAGACGAATACCTCCTAGCAGATCAAACTCGGATCTGTATGATATCCTGAGCTTAAGAAATAGCAACACAACCGTGCGTATCCTTCCATAGCCTACTGCAATCTTTACCTACTGCAGGATTCTATAGGGGGCAATGTTAGGACCAACATCTGTCAACTAACAGTTACCAAGCCGGCAACACGGCGCATGCAGATATTCACCTGCCCTAATAGATGTAATATTTACCACTACAAGAACTCGACTTGCTCTTCCCGCGTAACGAGACATACAATCCGTCACCATTAATGCCCATCATTTTCTGGTACCAAAACACTGGGCTCATACCACTGATCAGTCCTGAAATCAACTATGAGATCTGGAGTTACCCCAGTTTCAGCGGTCCCAGCGTCGGTGGCTGGGAAGAAGTTCCTGTAGTCAATCACTCCAGCAGCGACCCATATCTTCAACATAGCTTCTACCTGTATCCCTTCAACACGGAGGGCACATGGAGCTTATCATTCCATGTCCGCTGGATCAATTGTTTTGAGAGGTGGGGGGGGGCATTGGTCTTGAGCCTGAAACCGCCATTCGGGTCAACCAGACCATTGTCGGCATTATCTTTACCACAAAGGGCCCCTCGAATCAGATCGATCTTGTTGCTGCTAAAAGTAACCAGACTTGCACGGCTCCTGCTGGAATCGCCATCAACATCACAGGCACAGTCGGCACACCTTCTCAAAACGAATTGTATTATGAAGAAGATATTTGTTGCATCTCCGCCAACCAAGGCAGATAGCTGCCCCGTCACACAGTTGCCTCGTGAATGGTATACTATATAACTCAAGATTATACAGTTATTTAAAGGGACCTATATGGCAAGACCATCTGTGGCAAACCCATTGTCCACTCGTTGTTGTTGAGTGTTGACGGCTCTCTATTGTCTTCTTTGTCAGAATTAAAGTCTGACCCTTGATGAGATGAGCCAGAAAATAGTTGACGGCTCTCAAAAGGGTATCAACTTCAACACCAACGAACGGAGATATCGACGGGGGATAGCAGTAAAGCTCAAACATAGAACTATGATAGTACTAACGGGAATGTATCCTTACGGATCCATGCTAGGTCTATTGCCCCCAACGCCTCAAGGATCAACTCCAACTCTGCCGAGCCAGTCATTACCAGAAATGTTCAAAAGGATAAGCACACACAACGCCAAGTAAAGACCCGATAGAAAATAGATGTGGACTAATTTCCAAAATGACGTGTCTATCTCCAAGTGGCCAGGCAAACACTGTTGGTCTCTACTCTTCGGGTTTAGTGCCAAGACCCCTTCACCAGTCATATCAATGTGCAAAACAGCCACCTCCAATCATCAACAACCAAAGTCAAGTAAAGGAGCATGTGGTCAATGCTGTGTGACAGCCCGTAATGTACCAAGTACGCCTTGCGAGGATCAACAAGGCAACAAAGATAAGGCACACGATGGTTCGCGCACAGGATGTACCACGGTCACATATATCCCATCATCTCCTCCTACTTATCCTCCATTCTTTTATTCAACCTCTCTGCAACATCGCTAGTCGTCAATATTCAGCCACTAGCAGCCAAGCCATCTATTTTCAAGGGCGTACGACAGTAGTGAGAGTAGTCAAATCGTTCTAGCCGCTCGCAACCTCCATCTCTCACCACAGTCCACAGAGCCAAACATGGATTCGTATTACCAGCATTCCTCTGCCTACCATCAACAACCACCTTCCACCACTGATCCAACTCAGTCCATGGATGAGGCGTACCAGTATTCGTACCAGTATTCTTCGTCCTCTACCATGGAAACACCGCGGTGGCCGGGCTACTATACCTACCAACCTTCTTCTTCTTCACCTGGAGAACCACCTCGATCTACTTCGCCGAGTTTGTACCAGTACGAAGATTCTTCATCCTCCACCATGGCACGACCCCGGACCTTGGCAGAGTCGAGCCAGAACACGAATAACCCAGGGTACAACAGTCCCCCACCACCAATTTCTCTCATTTGATGACATTTGTTCTTACATGTGATAGTATCTACTGCCTTCATCATGGTTGTACCTCCGAACCCTTCAAACGAGAGGCCGACCTCCAGCGCCACTACAGAAACACTCACAATCCTGATTCGACCAAGGAGGCAAACCATCGCGACGACACATCGAGCCAGAACCCGGAAATGTCCCTCTCCCCCAACTTCTCCCACATCGCCGTAATCTAACACGCAATAGTCATCACTGCCTTCATCCCGGGTGTACTGCCAAACCCTTCAGACGAGCCGCCGA
The DNA here is from genome assembly GCA_013363205.1 of Fusarium tuaranense. NCBI lineage: Eukaryota > Fungi > Ascomycota > Sordariomycetes > Hypocreales > Nectriaceae > Fusarium > Fusarium tuaranense. The sequence goes on along the minus strand of JABEEN010000661.1, from coordinate 13,389 downwards.
TCTCCAACGCCACTACAAATACACCCACAGTCCCGATTCAAACGAGGCATACTATTGCGACTACATCCGGTGCTCCCGCTCCCAAGAGCCTTTCCGCCGGCGCGATCACTTCCGCGACCACCTACGCGAGTACCACCGCGAGGATATCCAGAAGCGTGGCGAAGTCGTCGTCAACGAAGAGGGTCAGGAGGAGCGTCGCGCTGCTTCGAGCTGGTGGCGCTGTGCACGGTGTCTCGTCCGTGTCTCTGTCTCTGGCTCTCAGGACGATTCCAAGTGTCCCCAGTGCAAGACTTCTCGTGAGTCTGTAGGTCAGAAGAAGCGACGGGTGCATTGATGGGATGTTTGGGGAAAGGTTCTTCAGTAGGTTTGTCGTCCCCCAGAGGCCAGCCTATCTCTATTTCCAAGTTATCGGTTTCATTTCTTCATCCGACTTCAGCTTTTGTTCCTCGCTTACCCCCTTTTTGCCTCTCTTTTCTTTATCTTCTCTGTTATCTATCTTGATGGAGACTACCTATGTTTCTTCTTCTTCCTCAGATTGCTTATTCCGTGTCTTGTCTCGTAAATAGTCAGACAGATCTTCGAAGCTAGTTGCCGAGAGATATCCTTGATAGCTACGTCTACTAGAAGGAAATTACGTTGACAGCCGAAGAACGCGTATCACTGTTGCCACATTATCTGTGATACGAGACACAGAGACCGACCGTATTCTCTTGGTGTCTATCACTTGCTGAGCTATGGTCGACCGTACTCCCGCGTATCGCGCACCAATAAAATAATTTTCGCTCGGATAGCCATCACCCCCAGACCCGAACACGCAGCCTGTCATTTTGGATGATAAAAGCTCCGGGAAGTGGGCAAATCACTCGACAAGGAGAAGGACAAGCATTATGAGTTAAATCATGGGATCCTTCAACTCAGCGAGACCTTTTGATTTGACGACGGTGCCCTCGGGTTCTGTTGCATAATTCTCGTATCGCGGAATACGAAATTTCTCTCATGTCAGATCCGATGCTTCCTTGTTCCGCATGTTCCGGTCGCCAAGATGCGGATTCTCGATTGCGTGCGTGTCATTGTGGCTCATTATCTATTTGGCTGCATCTCGACATTCATAGAGGAGAATTCTTTCATCTACTTTTATTTGAACATCTTGAATGCATCAAAGTTACTCCAAGACATTGCTTGCAACAATCCTTGTTCATCAGCCTCTAAGCAAGCGACAATGGAGCCCACATCCAACTCGGCACTCAGCCGTCAGCACCGACGACCACATCGCAAGTCACGAAATGGCTGTCTCAACTGTAAGAAGCGCAAAGTAAAGGTTAATCTTCACATCTTGTCATTCCCCTCCTCCCAATCACTAAAACAATGCAGTGCGACGAGACAAAGCCCATGTGCTTCAACTGCATGCGCTTCAACGTCCCCTGTAGCTTCGACCCTCACTCTCCTCCCACCTACGGCCCAATACCAAAGGCCCTATCCGACGAGCTGGAGGCAAGCCAGAAGAGTTTACCTCATCGAGGTCCGGGCCGTCCGCGCAAAGATTGGGCTGCTCTCGGTAATTCTCTTAGAGAGGCTACAGCCCCGGGATCGCCAACTTCAAACGCTTCGACCAGTTCTTCGGCTTCCCCTCCGGCCGACTCGGAAGCCTGTTCACTGAACATTGTCGATGCTGATTTGATGCTGCATTTCATTCACCATACCGCTGGGACACTCTCCAAGCCCAATGACAGCATAGGTCTCTTCTGGAGGAACAATGTCCCCAGGATAGGCTTCTCCCACCACTTCGTACTTCATCTCATCTACGCCTTAGCTGGGTTCCATCTGTCCTACCTGGAACCCGCCGGCTCCGACGATCGAGCTCGACATCGCTCAATAGCTACCCAGCACTCGGAAGCCGGCCTCAAGAAGCTCAACGAGACACTATCGAGCATCACAGAAGAAAACTGCGGTGCCCTTTATGTCGCCGCAAACCTCGTGTCATACTGTGCCTTCGCTGCCGGCCCGACATCGCCGAACGATCTGCTCGTCTGCAAGGTCGGAGACGAGGCCACGCTTCACCAACTCCCATTGATACACGGCGTGCGATTAATCAGACAAACCGTTGATCCCGCCACGCTCTTCTCGGGACTTTTAGAGCCTCTTTCAGAATCAGGACCAGACGAAGAAGTCGAAAGCTCTGTACACCCCCACATCGACTGGATCGAACCCTTTGCCAGGTTACGACAATGGCTGGCCACCAACAAGAGCGCAAACATGGCCATCTACGATCACGCTCTTTCATCTCTTTCCTCGATATACGAAGCCAACTTTGGTAGCGAAAAGGGCGTGTGTAAAGCTACTTGGGGTAACCGACTCATACTTGGCTGGCTCTACCGTCTGCAAGAGACCTTTATCACATCTCTAAAGCGCCAGGAGCCACCGGCCTTGCTGATATTTGCATACTACACCCCTCTGATAGCAACACTTGAGGAGGGCTGGTACCTAGAAGGTTGGTCAACACATCTGGTCGAGTCGATAAAGACAATGCTCAGTGATGATGAGCTGTTGACTTTTATGGAGTGGCCGACGAGTGTAGTAGGAAAAGTCGCAAAGATCCAGGCTCGCATTTAGTTGTTGAATATCAATTGTAGATAATAAATTACAAGTCTATAGAACACAAATATATCGATATAAGAAAGATCACAGTTGTCTATCTACCTTGCCACAGCCTTGACAGATTTAGAATTTCGCAATGTCTCAAAGTCAGCAACGGCAACACGACTTTCGTCCTCAGACACGGGCTTCTTCTTGAGTAACCAATCTCCCTCGATCCGCATAGCAGCCTCAATAGCCTTGGGGGTTGAGGTCACAACAGCCGCCCGGATGCTACGATGTATCCCCTGGGCCGGATATGCAACCAAGCCTACGGTGGCGGCAGTCGTCTTGGTGACCAAACTCAATGCGCCCTTGCCTAGACCCTTTGCAGCCCCCAGTGCATTCTCCTGACGCTTCCCTTGGTACGTGTATACGGCGATGTCTGTCAATGCCTCAAAGATGCCATGGTAAAAGTTCTTACCAGCAACGACCGCACCACTCCTAAAGCCAGTGATATGATCCCGGGGCCTCACATCCTCTCCGTATAGATTCGGTACAGCTCGCAGTCCATCAGCGACGGCTATAGGGATGTCGACGAATATTCCCTTTGCCGATGTGACAGCCAGTTTTCCAAGACTCTTGGTCGAAGTTCCAACCGCTCTCCTAGCGACTCCGGAATCGCTAACGCTTGTGGAATCGCTCTGTGACCTAGCTTGACTTGATCCGCTCTCCAGTGAGGTTGTCGTCCGAGTCTGATGTTCCTTGATCGTCTCGTAGGGTTTCACAAACACTCCGGCTGTTGCGTCTGCCATCGACGCAGCAACTTCCATCGATGCTGATCCGACGGCCGTGAACGGATCCCAGCGTCTACTTTCAATAAATATGGGCTTTGGTTTGTGACTATTAAGCAAGGTGTCAGTAACATCAATCTAAAAGGCTAGGCATTCTTACAACTTCAACTTGCTCCGTTCGAGTTTGTTTGCTCCAGTCAAGATTCGCTCTGCCCTCTTCGACAACAAAACTTGATGTCGTTTTCCTTTATAAGACCATGACGCCGGTAAGTCTGGAAATAGATCACACCGCTGTGGCTCAACGGGCAAATTGGTGTGAAAGTGCTGGACCGCGGCTTGAACTCCTGACTCTGTCTTCATACTTTCCGACATTCGCTGAGCGCCGCTCTCGACATCCGGTGTCAACGCAAATTCAATCGCCTCGGCGAGATTTCGAGAGGTGAGAGATGAGTATGGTATTGGCTGCGGGCCGGCACCAGCGTTGGCTACCATCTGACCCCAGAAAGGTTGACTATCAGAAGTTGAAATGTCAGTCATGGATCATGCATCAAACAAACATGGTTTCCTTACTCTCCAAAGAACGGGACAATGACCGTTGGTACACCGTAGAATAACCCACAGGCCGTTGTTCCAGCACCACCATGGTGAACAACAGCAGAGACCTGCTGGAACAGGTACTCATGGGGACAATCGCCAACGTAAAAGATATCTGGGTCATCTTCACCCTCAAGTTTGCTCCACCCCTGCGATATTATGGCTCGAACTCCAGCCGTCTTGATCGCCTTCAGGACCATAATCATCAGGCGGGCTGGATCATCGACAACAATGCTTCCGAATCCAACGTATATCGGCTTCAGTCCGCTCTTGAGGAAGGCTTCGAGGTCTGAGGGGGGTTGATAAGAGGGAGGTTGTCGGAAAAAGAAACCAGAGATGCCTAGACCATGTGTCAGAACAGCCATCTTCCATATCTCTAGCTGCCGAGACCCACTTATGTTGTGACCCCATTCTCTTGGTTTAGGGATCAAAGCTGGAGACCAGCAGTATGTGAATGGCACTTCCAGAGACTTAAGAAGTCTGGGTCCCTCGTTCATCGGAACATGCTCAAGGCCGAGTTTAGATTCTCGCCAGTGGTTAACCAGGTCCCCAAGCCTACACTCTTCAGTCAGTCGTCGGACCTCGTATTGGAGCTGATCATCCAGTTACCCTTGCCACGTCAAGAACTCCACCACGCTATACGACAAGTAATTGGCAACTTCGCGTTCTTTGCCAGTACTTGGATCATTGATATTTGCCAAAGGATGAGGAAAAGCCCCTGTACTAGTCCAAGGCATAGTGAACATCATGTGTAGAGGAACACCCAGTGCCTCCGCGCAATGAACATGCGCAAAGCTAGGCGGGTTCGCAATAATAGCATCCGCCACAAATGGATCGCCCGTCTTGGGATCAGGCATTATACACGAGTCCCAAAACCCGTCGAGCATCTGGGCAATCATCTTCCTCTTGGTGTTGATGTCTCCAGCTCGAAGGCTGTCGATGCTTGGGATGAGCCCTGGGTTCTTGACCATATATGCCATGAGCTGAGAGGGATCGCCTCCCACGGGGTAAAACTCGATGTTGGACGATTGAACAAAGGTTTCGAAAACATCGTGGGTGGCTAGTCGAATTCTATGACCGTGTTTTTGTAACTCGTGCGCCAGCGCAATGAAGGGTTGGACATCGCCACGACTTCCAATGACTTGAATGACGATGTTGAGGGCGATGACCGAACCATCTCGGTTCTCGTACTGTTGGTACGCTGGTGAAGCCAACCCGGGAGTTGTGTCAAGTTCCTCGAAATTTGGAAGTTTGGACAGTCGTCGGCTCAAGGTCGTGGGTATCTCGATATCGACTCGACCATCATCTGGAGTTCATGGTCAGTATTCGACGACACAGGAGTCAACTTGTTTTTCGCTACCTCTTGTAGATGCATCGATTGCAGCTGCTCTGGTCTCGTTAAGCTGGTCACTACCGTCGTTCATGGATGCCATCTCTGCCTTTGACATATTGAGTGAAGCGTTTAACAATGACCTCAGACGGGTAGATCCAAATCAGCTTGCTTGGTATAAATTACTCCCACCCGACGTCATTCCAGTCATTTAAAAGCATTACAGGGTCTCATAACAGCACGACCAGGACAGGTGCCACCGCCAAAATCGCCGAAGCCATTGCAAGAGTCTGATTCATGGTCCCCCTGCTAGATCGATCATTAGCTCGACTCTAAACATGGATGTGTCGGAAAGAAAGCGAAAATCCCAGCATTGGCCAAACACCATCCACAAGTCCACTTTTCATGGCACTCAGTTCCGAGTCTACGATAGAAATAGCCATAGCTGAGACGTGGCCGCGTAATGAATGGGTATGTGTACGATTAATGTCTTCCAATTATATCTCAAGGAGTTTTCGTATTGTGAATTGTTACCCCTGTTCCTAGGGCGACATGCTAGACACCGCCGGTTACACCCTCAGAGGCCCCTTGTTCCTTGGGCCACGAACAGAGTGGCTTCGTGAACCCGGCTACGCCGAGTGGACTTGGCGGAACTCCTCAATTAGTATCAAGGAAGCTTTAGTTCGACGTAATGGTGTGGAGAGCTAGAATTAAAAGGAGTGGGGAGTAGACCGAGGAGCACAGCCAGACAGCAAATCCTTCTCCTCAGCTCACAACCATCTGTTTCGTTCTGCTTTCTTACGACGAATCTTCCTCCCCCTGTACTCTTCCCAACAACCACTCTTTCGTATCAATGCCGTCTCCCAAAATCGCCGAATACTGGGAGAATGTGGGCTTGACGGGTGTCATCTCCCGCGCCACCTTCCGAGCCCTCCAATGCCTCTTCGCCCTCGTCGTCTCAATACTCTACGGACTCGACCTACAAAAAGCAACCTCGAATCACATAAAAGCAGATTCCAAATGGATCTTTTCAGAATTCGTCGCCAGCATCTCCATGATCGTCTGCATCATACACCTCTTCTTCACGGCCACGAGCTGCGGCTGGACAGTACTAGACGGAATACTATCGATCCTCTGGCTAGCGCAATTCAGTGTTTTTGCGTCTCAATATCTAGGCGATGGCGAGCCACTAGATGATACAAAGTTTGTTCCATCAGAGAGCAGGATGAAGGCTGCGGTTTGGATAAACTTGATCAGTATGCTCCTCTGGTTCGCGACCACGGTACTAGGGACCATGAGATGCTGTGCTCGTCGGAGGAAAGCAACGATGTTGACTCGGGGCGAGACGGTTGATATGGAAAGATTAGAGAGTCAGCAATGAGGAAGGGATGTGGTTACCGTCAACATTTGGTTCATAAACAGCAGGGATAGCTACGCATTTCCATGATTACAAGTCTCGTTATTCATTACCACCCTTTTTACCCTTGGGGAGGTTGAGCCCATGGCTTTCTACCACCAGTGTCACGTTTCTAGTCTGTCGTTGTTTGCTCGATTCGTGTATCTCTTCGCCCACCACGGTTGCTTCAGCCTCAAGGCTGGTAAGTTTGACCTTTTTCTTACAGCAATATTATCCTTTCTATAAATATAGAGCTTTCTAGAGATGCCAACCTTGCCAGATTTTCTAAAATCTCTTGCCAACCCGACCAGACCCAACCCCAGAACACAACTCGGCCAATGACATTAGTATTTTCACTTTACAGTGACCACATCCAATTACTATATGAGCCTCAGAGAGGATTCTTCAAATTATGTTTGAAGTTAAGAAGCATCCAGATGCAAGAAAAACGTTCTTTCAAGTCATACTTGTTACACCACCGAACACCTCTATTATCATGACTCAGTAAGGACTTGCACCAGAATCAACACGGCTATGCGCACCCGACATCCAACTTTCCTAATCACTCCTAATTATCGAAACGACTCAAATTTGGCTAACTACCTAAGCGCACTGTACCATCGCAGATTTCTCTATACACACTCTTGGTGCTTGCCCCTCACATTTGAGCATTTCTCAGAGCTAGAAATACCAGCTTTTCCACCATCAACTTCAAAAAACAGTCCTCAAGCTTCTCAGTCAGAGATGCAGTTCCATCAGTCGTTCCCTCATCCAGACTCTCATTTAGAGTTGAATCTCGTTCTATCATCCCCTCGAAACTTCCACACATATGGCCAACTCCTCCACACTTAAATTCCACTACCCCAAACTGGAACTCCATCTGTCAACCACCTGTTTCATCTGCGTCACTCGTAAGCTCAGTTCCCTCAAAAATTATGCCAACGCAGCCGGTAAGCATAACCATGGCGTTTTCAGATAGAACACAACACGTCCGTATCACGTGCCACCCGAGATGATACACCTCTCGACACATCTCTCGAGTTTACCCACAGCACATTGTGATTCACTACAACATCACATCAAAATGAAAGCACTTTGCCCTGTTATTCGCTATTATACACAGTCTCAGCTCAAGAAAATGAAGAGAGCTATCCCCTCTAAGATCAAGCTCAAGCGCCTCATCGGCCCCACGAGACCGACATTTCCTTCCGCTACTCCCGGCGTCAAGAACCGTCAATATAGTACCAAGAACACCAAGCCACTATTCCTAACCGACGAACCAGCTACGCGTGAGGTGCTGGCTAAGCTAGAGAGGAAATATGACAATTGTAAAACATGGCTAAAAGGGACGCCTATGGAATATTGTATGTTATCTCTTATTATACTCATGCACGCAATAAATTTCTCATGATCACTCAAGGGCCTGTGCATTCAGTCGATTCTGGTGTGCGGCCATGGCGGCGCTGGGCGAGTATATGAGGAACAACGTAGATAGAATAGGGGTGAGGATGAGGGGGTCAGCATGGTCAACAGGTTTAACAGGAACTATGAGAAGGAATACGAGAGTAACTGAAAAGGTAAAAGGCAAGGTTCAAAACTGTGGCAGATAGGGTAGATTCCAAAAAGCCCTTGTATCACAAAAACACACTATCTACCTAGGTAGTAGCAGACCCTTCTATCGAGCCTCAGTGGATATCAAGCATGTCAGCCTGTCTATGAATCGTTAGTTAGACGGGATACACAACAAATTGACCTTACCGATACTCTACTTACAACAAGCATCGTAACATTCACCTCAACACCCCGAGCCCTTTCATCCTCAACAAATCCTAATACACACATTCTTGTTATCTCCAATAACCTCTCCAAAAGAGGCTATCAGCCACAACAGCAGTCATCAATACATGACGGCATTAAACCCTAATACCGCGCGGACCGTAACTTGGGCTAAATACCGAAGAGAACTAATTAGACAGCAACAGAGGAAGACCCTTTTAATATTCGAGACGAAGCGGCCCAGAGAATACACGGTCTTCTAGCTAAGTTGTCTCATCGAGGGCTATGTTTCAAGTATTATAAAGAACACATTTCCAGAGAAGAACCGTAGCCTCCGAGGTGTCATCCTGTAACGGCAGTTAGCATAGCGGTGGGCATATAGCCTTGGGAGGCGTTTTGCGAGGCATTCATATCGTAAGAAGCATTATCATGCACGGTTGGATCTATTCATCACGCCAGTTCACTCTACAGTTGAAGTTTTCATCTTGACAGCGACAGCATGATTTCTCTGTTTCTTTATGACTAGAAGGTCAACTTCAAGATAGACTGCCTAACTTCGACAAAGAGTCTACCTCGTTTTCAGAGCATGGGCCCCTTAACTAGATCTTTCTCATGTCCATAGGTGCGTAGGAATGATATTGTGCCACCATCAGGCTCTCTACTGAAGATCCTGTTCCCTCATACAATGGTAGGTTGGGGGCTTTTTACCCGGCCTCGGCCATTATTATCCCTTTCAATGCCAAGGAGAGAATGGAGAACGCGGGTGTAAAGGTGTTAAACCGCCTATCAACAAGGTATGTGCTAAAATTGCAATTGACACAAGAAAATGTGCAAAGGGCTCTCTTGATACCAAATCTTCCTGGGTAATATCCATCCAATTACCATGAGATTCAAACACGTACCCTTCCTATGAAACTCATAGCATTCATCATGAAGAAGGCCCAATCTGCTATCAGGGGCCCTGAGGAAGGACAAGCGTAGCAACACGCCGCTCTATAAGATCGTAAGCAGACCATACACTCAACATGACTAAGAGATACGAGGAAGGATCTATTATAAAGTATCTTGACTTGTTTAGGACCTTTGGTCACAATTGGTTTCTAAAGGAAGGGTTGGGATGGCTCGCTCAAGGCAACATACCCTAGACCATCCTTGCGCCATGTCGTGGCTTTGCCATGGATAGCTATTTCGATTACTGCAATCTATTTAGAGAATACAGGTTTCAAGATGGTATTTTAATGGGCTTCGATCCTAACTTAGGTGATATTTGCTTATCCCTCACAGGAAAATGCTGCTCGAGGATTATACTCAAGATCAATGTTACTCTTCGCCGTTCGGCACGTAATACGAGGTGGATTAACCCTCACTTGGGTCAGCAGCAAACCATCATCATTTCTCCATTAATAAACAATTGTTAAGTGTGAAAAGAGAATGTCTATTCTAGACCATCCTAGTGCTGGTTGTATCCGTTCGCACTCGGTTTTTGCTGTGTTGGTAAGACACGGACACGGAAATCGGGATAATGGACCCCGCGCCACGATAAAAGTCGCCGAGAAGTAGCCAAAATTGAAGGAATATGATGGGAGGCTTGGCTGGAGGATATGTACTTATAAAGCCGCATTAATAACCTTGATCAGCCATTGACTGATATGCTTATATTTAAAAGGAAAGCGAACTGATCTCAATCATTCACCCGAACCTCCAACGTCTTTACACGATACCCACCCACTCGCCATGGTTCGCACAAACACACGTGACTGGGATAGCATCTTCATCCCCTTTGGAGGCATCGACTTTGGCCCCAAATCATCTACTTCAACCGTCGTCACCATCGTCTTCCGGACGGGTGATGACATCCCCGGCACTGGCCTTCACTGGCATGAGACACATACCGAGTATCTGCAAGTGGTGGAAGGCTATGCGCTTGTGACACTGGGTGATCGCACAGCCGTATTCACAAAGGACGACGGTATCATCACGATACCCCGGTATACAGTCCACCAGTACATGCGCGCAGACAACACAGAACAAGGCAAAGCAGGCAATGACATGGACCTTGTTGTTCGAGAATGGACAGACCCGGCAGACGGCGACAAGGAGATCTTCTTTCGCAACATACTGAGCTTGCTCAAGGACAAGAAGGATACTGTGACAGGCACAGTGGGAATGCTATTTTCCATCATGGTCGTTGCTTGGTCACATGATAACTATCCTGTGTTTTGGAAGGGTCCCGGCTTTCTGGGCAAACGTGTTCAAGGAACAGTTCAGAGAGCTGTGACCTACTCGTTGATGGGATGTCTTGTCTTCATGGGTCGGCTGGTAGGATGCCAGTCGCATTATGCCGAGTATACGCCATGAAGAATTGCCGATGACCATGTGACGAGTATCTATGGAATGGCAGGATATATGAGCTGGGATGGAACGATTGGGGCTCACCGATCTTTCTCAATTATGCCTAACCGGCCACTCTTATCGTTGGCATGTGGTCAAAGTGTCAGGCGAAGACAGGAGGACTCCTTAATGGTGACGGCACTTCAATATGTAAGGTACCAAGTCGTAGCAGCACCACTCGGCCGAGTTGTCGCCCGTGAGTCTTGACTCAGGCTTTGTTCGACAAGTTGAGACAGCTTTGGTCCGAATCGTCTGAGTCAACCACGCGGAGCTGATCTCCAGACGATCCCCCTCCCATTGACCATCAAGAACCACCTACTACGTAGTAAACACAATAAATTGACACATCTATGGACCAACATTCCCTCGGCAATGACTACTAGCCTCCGGTTTGAATGGAAATGCGCCCGCAAGTACGTAACGTGAAACCCATAAGGCTGGGACGGCGATGCGATGGGCCACCAAAAAGTGTGGATGCACATCTCCGACACCAAGGAAAGCCAGCTTTCCTCGACCCAAGAGTTTAATTAGTTTGCCGAACGGAAGCATTTCCCAATCAAGGTCTGCTCTGCGCCCATGCCGCGTCTCTGGGTCGCCCGTCTGCCGGAGTTGGGATGGCACCTTGTCTCACGATCGACGCCCCGTCGAGCCAAAAAAAACCATGACATTGAGATGCTCCTCAACTTTTGACTCCAAAGGCTGAACGATGCGTCGTCGTCAGAGCTGCAGCGCGGCAAGAATACGAGCTTGTAGGCAGGCTGCTTATCCAGCTCAAAAGTCAAGAGTTGCACAGCATGACGGGCGATGGCCGATACGACGCAGGAGATTTGCAGGTCCCCTGCTTGAGGTCAGGTTCCAGCACTTCGCTTCCCAAGCATTGACGAGCATTGAGGGACGCTGCGGATCCTTTACGATGTCTGGTCTAGTACTGCGGGTAATTCCCCGAAGCGATGGATGGGAAGCGGAGAACTGGGATTGAAGATCATCGATGCGTGTGTGAAAGGAAGAAGCCTACGGCCGAGGCATTGAAAGCAAGGAACGCACGCGGCATTTCTTTTTCGTCCAGAGTTGCGTGCGTTTTTTTCCTTTGTATGCGTGTTTCAGCTTGAGGCCTTCTCAAAGGGGGTTGAAAGAGGTCGATCACTCGGCACCCGGGACGGACCTCATTCTTTCTTACCAGCATAACGGTAATTCGTCTTCTTTTGTTCAGCTTTCATGAAAAGTCCATGTCTTGAAGAAGGCGATTCACAAACCTTGTGCGATTTGATGCGGCCTGTGCATAGAACCGGGTGTTTCAGAGTGCATTTACAACACAAGGATGCTCTCCTCCCGTTGTAACCTCTGCGGTATCTAGCCCCGAAGGAACGGGATGGAGCAATTTCCATCACAGAGCAGAGGCAAGCCCAAGGTAGAGAAAAGAGCCGGTCGCTGCAATCGAAGGTTCCATGAAACCTTCTCTGGGGGGGCTAGCGAGCGCCTCCCCTACCCCCTGAGCCCTTGGAGATTGAGCTCTCGAGAGATGATGTCAGGGGAGGGGGAGAGCTAGCAGGAGATTGGATCGCCGGGATGCCTTTGGAGAAGAGGCTTGATTGAGGACTAGTCCATTCGTGTCGTAGCGGCCTTTAACGTGCTGGTAACCCATCAAAGGGGTCTTTTTTTTCTTCCCCATTTCCGCGGTCGCACAGAGGAAGGCTGATAAGAGCGTACATACCGGGCAGGTGCGTTAAACTCATGCGATGATCTAAGGTGAATCCTGGGCTGAGGGAGAAAAAAAAAAAGCCACATCTTCCATCAACCCATTTGATATGGCCTAGGCGTTGATGATTGGGCGCTCCCGTTCTCAGCGTGGAGGGGCGTTAGCCGCCACGACGCGATGAGCGCAGGGTTGGACGGGATATTGAGCTCAGACGAGAGGTCCTCGCATGGTTGTAGACTTGAAGAAACGCGGCTACACTGAGAGCCTCTTGCTGGGAGCCTGTCAAAGTCCAGTCTCGCGCGGCCTGTCAAGCCATTCTCTTCATGCAACCTCTCATGCAGCCTGTCTCTTTGCCCATAAAATCTCTCTCTGTCCCCCGCCAGATGCTTGTTTTTCCCATGTCCGTCTTTGCGCTGCACATTCATGCGCGCCCTTCTGGAACGTCTCGTCCTGGGTGGGATGGGGAGGGTCCAAAAAGGAACGAATCGACGGTCATCGAAACAAGAACCACACCACCCGCTCCGACGGATTCAGGGGCTATCCGTGTCAAGGGTCCCCCCTCCCTCGTCCTTTTTTTCCCCTCCTTGGGCGTCAACTTTGTCGGTGCTCTCTTCAAGAACCCCTCTCCTCTGTATCCTTGTGATGGGTGCGCTCCGTTGTGGCAGCGGATAGAGGACGGTGTGCAAGCGCGCCTCGCCGGACGGGCTCAAGGTCAGAGACCCGCCAGCCCGTATCGACCGGCTGTTGTTGTTCTGCTCCCCGTAGGGACGGCTCACTGGTTATTGAGCAACTATTAGAAAGCCAAGCATAAAAGAAGGCCTTGAGTCGGGAGCACACACTT
>JABEEN010000660.1:0-24227 GCA_013363205.1 Fusarium tuaranense | reverse complement strand
CGTGGGCTCGGCGTAGGGAGCAAACGCATCGCCAAGTGCCATCGCCACATAAGAAAGGCACTCTAGCAGAGGGAAGAGCTCCCGGGACTGGTCGGAGACGCGGTTGTATCGGTCGATAAGGGCGGGCATCAGCTGGCCTGACAGCTCAGGGGTTGCCAGAACAGGTCCGATGTACTCGGCCAAGGTCTGGACGCAATCGTAGAGGATGTACATGTTACGATCCTTGTACTTGCCAAAGCATCGGACGAACTGCTGGATGATGGGGCCGCAGTAAGGCTCGAGGATCTTGCCGGACGTCTCCTCGAGGTTAGCAAACGCAGACGCGGCCGCCTCTTGGACCTTCTTGTTCTTGTCCAGCATGTGGCGAAGGATGCCGTCCATGATGGGAACAAAGTACTGGTCCTTCTCCTCATCCTCCAAGTTGGCAGCCCATGACGAATATCGGCCAAGGGTCCAGCAGGTGATCTGTCTCACCACGGGCTCCTGGTCCTCAAGCAGCGAGATGAGATATGGTACTAGCTCACGAAGGTGAGGGACCACCACCTCCATGCAGCCCTCGGCCACGGCACCAAGAGCCAGGACAGCAGCCTCTCGGTGAGGCCAGTCATCGTGCTTAAGGTTCTGGGACAGGTAGGGGAAGATGGCCTCGAAGACGGGGTTTCGGAAATCGCGGGCAAAAACGTCCAGGGCGGCGGCGGAGCACTTGCGAACGGTCCATCTCTCGTCGGGGTTGGCATCATCACCATCGTCGTAGTCGTCATCAACCTCTCCCTCCTCAAGATCCTCGTCCATCTCACCAAGCTTCTCATAACCTTCGCCGTTCTGGGACTGGCCTGCAGTTTCGGAAGTTTCACCATTGGCCTTTCGCGCAAGTGCCTTTCTGGCGAAGGCGGGTCGGATATCCTCCTCGCGGTCCTCCTCCTCTTCATCATCTGACTGACCACCGAGCAGCGCAATATCCTCGCCGCTGTACACCATACACTCAAGCAAGACCGGAATGATCTTGTTGAGGTGGGGCTGTAGCGCGTTCCAGAGGTTCTCATGCTCGCCCACGGCCAACCAGAACTCGACCGCTTCACACGCCAAGTCCTCATCGTCGCTCTTTTGCTGGGAAATAATATAGTCGACGAGGCCGCTCATGTGTGGCTGGAGCTTGTCGGGTCGGGCCTCGACGAGTCGAACAAACGCACGGCAAACTTGTCGTCGAACATCAGTGTTGTCGTCGCTGGCTAGGACAAACAAGTGCTGAAGAAGGTCGTCGATCGAGTTAAGCATGGCCTGCGATTTTCGAGGGGTGAAGACGTTGATGGCTGTCAGAGCACTGGCTCGCACCTTGGGCAACGGGCTCTTGGTGGCGGCAATGAACTGGGGAAGCACATAGTTGAGGGGCCTCTGGCCATTGACCTCCTTGGTGAGCTGGCCGAGGTTGTCCTCGCAGATCTTGGCCAGGGCGGACATGGCACCTTCCTGCGCCTCGTTGGAGGTCTGCCCTGAGGTGTTGCCCACCAGGTCGAGAAGCTGAGGGAGTAGCTCGGGCCAGCCCAAGAGAGTACCGCAGCGGATCACCTCTGTGGCGATGTTTCCAGCAAAGTTGCGAATCTGCGAGTTCTTGTCTTGGAGGCACATGGGCACGGCGAGCTTGATGAGCTGGAGGCTGGATTCGGGGATCTTCTTCCACTCGGTCCGGACATTGTTCTTGAGCATGATGCCGGCGGCGGACCGCACCAGGTGAAAATCTTGCTCGGAGAATTGGAGGCCATCGGGAGGCGAGGAGCTGGAGAAGAGGTATGCGAGGTAGTTGTTAACGTCAGGCGAGTTCTTGGCCTGCTGGAGCATCTGCAGAGAGGAACATGGTCAGCGCTAAGGTCGGCGCAACAATTGCGACAGGAACGGGGTCGTCTCACCAAGTCGGCCTGCTTTTGGGCATTCTTGTCGAAGCCACTGAGGGAGTCCTTGAGGCACGCAGCAAGCTGCTGCAGCGACTCGGTTGCGGGCTGCCAGGACATGGCTGCTGAGGCGTCGTTCGTTTCGGGCAGGGAAAGGGTCTTTTTGTCTGAGGTTTCGCAAAATGGTAGTTGTAGCGAAGTGGAGGCGCGCAGAAGCGGGATGGCGAGTTCGAGATCGACTTTCACATCAGCCAAGGTTCCGCAGCTTCTACGGTGCGAGGGTCAGCAATGCGCAGAGCTCAGCAGGACAATGAGGCTCTGGAGGGCGGGCAAAGGCTTTGGAGGAGGCCGAGCGGTGGGCTATGGGATAATGGGATATGGGATATGGCTGGGATGGTAGTGGGCGAGAAGCGAAGGTGCCCCTCAGGTGCAGGGATGTGTAAAGGTCGTGGGGCCACACTTTGATGAGAGCTCGACTCGAACGTACCCGACTCTCTCCTAGGTTTGCTGGTGGGTTTTGTCAAGTCTGCGGTTGATGCCGGGGACTGATAGAGGGCGTTAGAGTCCCCGCTGCGACTGCGACTAGGTTGGGCGACGGTCGCGATGTTGGTAGGAAGAGGAGTAAAGAAAGAAGATGGATGGAGAGGAAGAGGCGATTGCTCTAGCAGACCTAGGTCGAAGATGGAAGAAGCACAGTAGAGAGTAGAGCAGAGCGCAGCACCACAAGCTGCCCACCAAAAGAAGGAGGTTTTGGTGTAGGCAGTAATAAAGTGGGAGGACAGCCCAGGCCCAGTCCCAGACCCAGCAGCAGACCCAGGCGAAGGAGGGGGGAGGGAGACGGAGGCCGGTGGGCGGCAGAGACTTGCTAGATTGGGGCTAGCCGTGGCGAGATGGAAGGAGCACGGTCCATCTGGCACCATGCAGGAACAGCCAAATGCAACCTGAAACAAACATCCGAGCTGTTGGAGCACGGTGCCAAACGACGCCGAGACGAAGAGAAAAGGGAAAGAAGGGAAAAAAAAAAAAAATTATTCAGTGGCGGGGTGCGATAACGATAACCCGCCCAGGGTCGAGCGGAGCGGGTCAGAAGGTCTCTCTCTTTTTTCTTTTCTGTTTGAATGCGGGGGGGTCGCCGCTGATGCCCTTGAACATCAGGACTTTGTTTGTACGTCCAGTGTCATGATCATTGGTTGGGTTGATCAATAAGATGAGGTACTGCTCGTTTGTCCAAGGCTAGAAATGGAATAATTCAACCCGTTTGACCGTGAATCGTTTCAACTCATCTCTCAAGTCATCCGTTTCTGCAACGTTCCGTGTCTACCTAACCTACGTGGAGACAAAGTAGACCCCCCCAACGACACTTGCATTCTCCTCTTTGCTGGCAACAGTGCGAGCTCGACAACTCATCTGGGCTGCCAAGATATCATGAAATTCAATCGATATTTATTGACTCCTCCCTGCAAGTGTGTGGCTAGCCGCGTGTGAAAGCTGCCTGAAAGCAGGGGGCCTTCCTCTTTCATCTCAACCTGTCGCATTCTGCATTTATCCCATCCCATCAGTAGGTACTTTCTTCACAGGCAATGCATCACTGCCAGCTCACGACTGGGCTTGAGTGCCACTCGATGCATTGTTGCACCATTCTTCATTTCGTGTAACACAAATGCGACACAACCTTAGGCGGTGATCATTTTCAAGTCTTTTAACCAGGCAAGCCGAGTTTTGTCGATCAATAAGAGTGGGTGTATACATTGAAACCATGGTGCCCAGCAAAGGCCCGCTACCATATCGAGGCTGAGTGAGAAGCATAATGCATTGTCTGGTCCAGACTAGATACCCAATCTATCAAGGCGTAGTCTTAAGCCGAACAATCTGCCATCGCCCGTCTCGACCAACAAAGAATCATTGTGCTACACGCGCGTTCCCGTGAGATGACAAACATCTTGTCTCAAGCCACCCATCTCTGCGTGTATAACGGCGGAATCGTCCGGAGATGTGCACCGTCCATGTTGTAATCGTTCAATATCGCCCTGACAGCTCTGTCATAAGCGAGGTGATCATGCCAAACGCCCGAGTAGCTCTCTTGATTGTGTCCCATAACCCTGGCGTCTCGCCTATATCGCGTGTTTGGGACGCCAAGGTGAATAACGTTTGGGTCGGTAAATATCCTTGGTGAAAATGGTACTGCGAATTCTTTCACTTAGGCCGTTGCCGATTTGGTGCTAGGTTGTAGCTTCTCCAAGACAATCTGGACAATGGTCTTGAAGGCCTCCATCTCCTCTTCTATCGTGCCGCCCATGCCGGCATCGGCAAAGCTCATCGAGTTGCTCACATAAACCGGGAGCTGTGTTCTCCGGGCCAGCAGTTTAGCCATGCGAGTCGTGAACTCGACTGACGACTCTGACGAGTAGAGTGTTGTGGATAACGGCTGCACAGGGTCAAGCCTCTGCCAGCATGTCAGCAACTGGATGTCATATGAGCCAAAGGTTGCACTCACGTTGGGCAGGGCGTAGACGAATGAGCCCATGGACGTTGGGGTAGCGAGCTCGTCTTGTGAAGCTGTCGTCAGGTTGAGCAAGACCGACTTGGCTTTCGTGGATAGGCGTAGGTAGATGCGGGTGTCCAGAGAGCGGGGTAGGGGTACTGAAAGCTCGACTGTGTCTGTAGCCATGGCGATGGAGCGAATTGGGCTAGATATTAGTGAAGTTGAAGTGAGATTAAGGTGTGCCTTATATTGATGGTGCCGTTGGCGAGGTGAGTGTGTAGGAGAGTCTTTTGAGATCGGTTGGAGGTTGAAGGATGTTGGTGGCGGGGTTCTTTTTGGGTGTCTGAGGAAGCACCACACAAGATCGTTCGCAATAAAAAAAGAATGTTATCGATCTGAAAGAAAGAGATAGAACTCCTGAAACAATTTAGGAATAAATGATAACTTCTGCAGCTGTCGCCGTTATCGCAGAGTTTGTAGCTTGATTGTGAGCTTTCCCAAATCACATGATCTGGCCAAAACCCCACGGAAATGGCAAATGGTCATTCCAGCTCCGCAAAAATGACTTGTTCGAGTTGACAGGAGAGGGGATGAGTTGAAACTTGAACATTATTTTCATCTTTCTTTTCTTCAAATCGACTTTTTTCCAAATTTTTGCCAGTATCTGTTTCTTTTTTGGCACAAAGATCTTGCACAGATATCGTCATAGCCAATTCTCCTACCTACTTTCTACCCCGCCATGAGCCCTTCCTGAGACAACATACACACAACACACACACACACTCGCATATTTCTAAGCCATGGCTGGATCTGAAGATGGTCACCACATCGAGATAGTCCCTGATGACAGCGCCTGGGGCGGAGTAGAGGACAACATGGAGGATCCTGAGGAGGTTCGGGTCATCTTTTGCGCCTTGGATTCATTCTTGTGAGTATGGGGCGGCCACGAGGGGCGATTCACCATCAGAAAAAACGTATTCAATCATATAGAGCTCTCTTCTCGAGAGCTTCTCTATTTCGACTGTCTTCTTATGCTGAGAGATTCACAGCCAATACGCAAAAGTCTCTCACTTCAACGTCACCCACCTCCGTCGCCAATCCTTCTACGCCCTCCCCCAGAACCACTGGAAACTCCTAGCAGGTCCTCCCTTCAACTTTCTCGACACCCTCGAGAAGGTGGATGACGCCATTGACGAGAATGCCGAGTTTGCCCGCACCATCGCTCGCTATGGACTTCAGTCCTTCCGGGCCATCACAGCCGACGCCGAAGGAGGAGAGCCTAGCATGCCTGCAGAGTGGACTGGGGTAGCTAAGCACTCTGATGTCGACAAGGCTAGGAGCACCATTCGCCAGTTTTACCGTGATTGGACTGAGGCTGGAGCTGCTGAGAGACAGGCTAGTTACGGTCCTGTCATGAAGGCTCTTGAAGCAGAGAAGCAGAAGCATCCTGAGCAAACGTCCTTGAAGGTTCTGGTGCCGGGTGCAGGACTGGGCCGACTAGTGTTCGACCTTTGTGCGAACGGCTACACGGCTGAGGGAAACGAAATCTCATACCATCAGCTTCTGGCATCTTCTTACATCCTCAACAACTGCCCAGCAGCCAAGTACCATACTATCTACCCCTGGGTTCACTCCTTCTCAAACCATCTCAGCCGAGCCAACCACCTCCGGAGTTACCAGGTTCCAGACGTCCACCCAGCTTCGGTTCTGGCTGCTACTCCGAATACGGGAGAAATGTCCATGTGTGCTGCCGACTTCCTCTGTCTCTACTCAGACGAAGATCACAAGGAGCAGTACGACGCCGTGGCCAGCGTCTTCTTCCTTGACACAGCACCAAACCTGATCCGCTACCTCGAAGTGATCCGACACTGCCTACGACCCGGAGGTGTACTCATCAACGTGGGACCCTTGCTGTGGCATTTTGAGAATAACGCACCGGGGAACCATGGCCTGGGTGATGAAGGAGACGGCGAACACGACCACAACACCACATCGGGCATCGCTGACCCGGGAAGCTTTGAGCTGTCGGATGATGAGGTTGTTGCTCTTCTTGAGAAGATGGGATTTGTTGTCGAGTGGCATCAGACTGGTGTCGAAGCACCATACATTCATGACAGCGAGAGTCTACTACAAACGATATACAAGGCGAGCACTTGGGTGGCTCGCAAACGAGCTGATACGGGAAGCTCATGAAGGAAGTAAAGGAAAGACTAGAGTAGATGCACAAAGTAAAACGGAAGCATCAATAAACTCATTGAATGTAACCACAAACTACCACCAACTCTATATCTATCATACATTATCAAACACCATCCACTACAGCTTCGACTCTGCTCCCATGAGCTCTCCCCGCTGCCATAGCGAACCACCATCAATAGCAATCGACTCTCCATTCACATGAGCACCCGCCCTGCTCGAGAGGTACACCACAACACCCGCGATATCCTCAGGCTGACCCAGTCTTCTCATGGGGTTCGCGTTGCCAATCTGCTCAGCGCCGCCTGCCATCTCTAGGAGTCCATTGGACATCTTGCTGGGGAAGAAACCGGGGCAGATTGAGTTGACGGTGATGTGTCGGGGACCAAGCTCCATGGCTAGGTTGCGGCCGAGGTGAAGCACGGCAGCCTTGCTGGCAGAGTAACCGTACGTGCCCTGCTTGCCAATCGTACCGACGCCCAGACCCGCGGTGCTCGAGGTGATGATGACGCGGCTGGGATCCTTGATAGAAGCGCTCTTCTCAAGCAGAGGCGTGAACAGGCGGATCGTGTTAAAAACAGCCTTGACATTAAGATCCATGACCTTGGCAAAGGCCGAGTCCGGGTGCGTGTCGAAGCGCTCACCCCACGTGGCGCCGGCGTTGGCAAAGAGGATGTCAACGCGATCAGTGTGCTTCTTGACCTGCTCAAGAAGACTCTCGACGCCAGCTAGCGTGGACGAGTCGGCGGGCGCCGAAATGGCGACCGCGCCTGGGGAGAGGTTGGGCAGGGCGTTGAGAGCCTTGCATGCTTCCTCACAGGCCTTTGCCTTTCGGGAAGAGATGAAGACCTTGGAAGCTCCAGCCTGGAGGAACCTGTCTGATGTCAGCAGGAGGTAATGAGTGAAAGATGAGAAGGATGGTTCAACGTACGCGGATGCAGCGTGGAGACCTAGACCGCGAGAGCCACCGGTAATGACGGCGACTTTGCCCTTGAGGGAGAAGAGCGAAGGAAAGTCTTCGAGATGAGATTCAGCCATTGTATAGTCGTTTGTTGTTGTTGATGAAGGAGAAAAAAAGATGACAGCTAGAAGGCTTGAATTGGAGATGAATGTGTTTGTGGTTACTCGTCCTGACTAAGACAGTTCAATCTCAAAGGGATAACCAACACTACAATCGATTAACAGATCAATTTCAAGATGGAAGATCTCAAGTCCCAAAGATGAAGGATCCAAATCTTATTATACCAAAACTAACGGCAAATACCCCCTTCCAAGGCCTCGGAGCTTCCTTTGAGGGCGTGACTGGGGTTCGGTCTCGGCCACGTTGCGGGGAACAAGATGCCGAGGCACAGGATCCACCGAAAGTGGGTCACCATCTCGGTAAGGCTCCTTATTTGGGACCTTGGATCCGTTAAAGAATGACTCGGCCGAAAAAAATAAAGGAGCAGGTAGGTTGGAGAGCACATGTGCCGGGGTTCTATTTTTTGCGGGGGAGGAAAGGTGGAAGTGCATTATCTGATCTTTGGGTGTCATGATGGAGTTGATGTGTTGGTTGGGGCTTGATGGGCCGTGTCTGCGTAGGTAGGTGCTAGCTAGGGGTAATACATCACTAGCACTCAGCTCACTCAACTACAGCACCCCAACTACAGCACCACAAAGGCTTCAAAGACGGCTTCCACTAATGAATCGGTATCTGATTGACTTTAACGAGAGTAAATATGTCATAAC
Organism: Fusarium tuaranense; assembly: GCA_013363205.1. Classification (NCBI taxonomy): domain Eukaryota; kingdom Fungi; phylum Ascomycota; class Sordariomycetes; order Hypocreales; family Nectriaceae; genus Fusarium; species Fusarium tuaranense. The sequence continues at coordinate 15,935 of JABEEN010000660.1, read as the reverse complement.
ATCTCATGATATCCATAACAATCTGCCCATAGATCTTTCATCGTCCTTGCTCGTACTTTGCTCATAAGCCAACGTGCAAAAGCAGATATCCACCAACATGACCCATATAACAACGTATAAAGAATAGCAGAAGAGTCTGAAACATGCATTCCAAAAGCCTCTGGCTCATCTGTGAGGCACTGTACTTGTTTGGTGAGTCCTGTTACACCTAACTTTCCTGCCGTATCCCAAGTGAAATGTGGCAATGCCCCAGTGCTAATTCGTATCCAAGGAAATCGTCTCAATCTCGTGTGTATCAAATATTAGACTCAAACATAGTAAAAAAGAGAGTGCGTAGAAAGTCATGTTTCGTGTTTCCCCCAAGGCGTACGGCCATCAACCCGAGCGTCTGACTGACGCAGGCGGGCTTCGGTCGACGCACTCAAAAGCTACCTGGGTGTTCAGGTAGCATCGGCCATAGTCGAGGCTCCTCCCCAGATGGACTCGATGATGACAAAATCACCGAGTCCAATTTCGCAGATGTGCCAGTAGACAGGACTACCGGCCTCTGGTGAACGTATTTATGCTAGTGCCGTCCAAGACACCATGAAGTAGGGGCCCGTTGGGACCCCTTGAACGTGTTGTTGAGGCGAGGTGTAGGCAGGCTATTACCTGCGATGCCTCCGGTGATGGGTCTTCTTGCGCCAACAGGCATCGACTGCGTCTTTGGCGATTGGCAGGTCCTCAGGTACCACTCGGCCGACGAAGAGTACCTTGACATTGTGCTCGACAGTCGTCAGTTTGGCGTAGTTGACCCGAGATTCCTTGGAAATCTTTTCGCTCGGATCTGTGATTTGGAGTCGAACCGGGTCGTACCCAAGCTCAGGCTCGTTTGATAGAAGATGTGGTCTTGAGTTCATATCATAGACAATACCATGTTGCGAGGGCTTGGCGCCGCTCTTCGTACAGCCCTTTTTGCCGTACGTTGAGATGGGCCTAAGCAGTTAGCACTCCTCTTGGCAATCGAATGTACCATGGATGACTTACACACACTGGCAGTGTCCATAATCATTTGCGATCACAATGAAACGGCGGAAGTGAGCAAAGATCTGGCCGCCAAATGGATCAGGGTAAGTCGCCACACTGGGTGCGGCTCTCGTTGCTCCCGCTGGCTCAGGCCACAAGACTTTAAAAACCTGTACGAGTAGTTAGCAATGTATGGGAGTATAGCCAGTAGGTAGACGCACCTCGCCAGGTTGGAAGTAACTCGAGTGTACTACCTGATACCCTTGAATGTTGTTAGCTAGAATCGAAACACGTCTACAAGAAACAAAAGACTTACGAGGGTCTAGTGGCTCATAGTCACCCCCAGTACCTGCGATGTGCTCTTCGGCAGCGCGAGGCGCCTCTTCGGGTTCAGTAGGTTCATAGGCTGTGTCGCCATGTATCAGTTGGCTGGCTCGTAGTTGAGTGATGAACAACATACCATAGGCGGAACCTGCAGGTCCACCAGCAGAGTATTGGTCCCTGCTATATTTGCGGGCTTCATGATAGGCTGCCTGGAGGGCTGCATCATCATCATCACCATATTGCCCTCCTGGATCTATAATATATCAGTAATTGGTCGACCAACTATCCGTCAAACGCACCTTGTTCGTTCCCTGGATAGGGGAGGTATTGTCCGGTCTCATGATCGAAATCTGTTTCAGTTAGTCAGACTCATTGAAGGATGGATATGACTTTAATATTACTCACACGTTTGAGGGGCCTGAGTGGGCTCTGGCTCTTCTTCTTCTTCTTCTTCATCATCTTCTTGGGCACGGCTCTTTCCTTTTCGATGCGATGATTTGGACTTGGATTTTGAACTCCTCGACTCCTTTGACTTCGATGATTTGTGTTTGGACCTCGATTTGCTTTTTGCTTCTGTAGTATAATCTATCGCGGCTCAACATTAGCCAAGGCCGACATTAGATGAAAGTGTCGGATGGTCATGCATATGACAGTGATCTAGCCAAAAGCTTGACCTGGCATGGTATTACGTACTGGCTGGGTCGTCGTCGCCCGGAGATGGGGGATCTTGGAGAGTAAGCGTCGATACGTCCGGTAGTCCCTCATTAGGTTCGCGAGGCGTGGAAGGGTCCTCGGTGGCTTCAGATTGCCATTGCATGTGAGTCATGCCTATGGGTGTCATGATCAGCCGGGCATTCTCTCAGAAAGGGGGGTAAACCAGGAGAGTCACGCACCATTGGCATCTATACCTTGGCGGTAATGCTGGCCATATTCTTCATTCCAGATCCAGTCGGACCATTGAACATTGCTTGATGAATACATAGACATGATGGCATTGTGCGCAGGGAGTCATGCATCAAGATTCTGTAGCACTGAGTGCAAAACCGAAGATACCGAGGTAACGACAAGGTAACCAGAGCAAGCAGATGAGAAACAGTATAGTTGGTTCGTGCAACAGTTAATAAAGTCGCCCAAGTATAAAGGAAGAGCAACTAAAACGATCCGGCAGCGCAGTGTGAGCCGACGTCAACGTTGAAGCTGCTCAAGATGACAACAGGATAAATATCGAAACACAAAGCCCAGTGCCAATCCTTTGAAAGGCTCCAAGGCTTTGCAAACGTGCAGGATTCGAAGTTCCGGAAATCTGGGTTTGAGGCTGGAAGTGTAGAAGCACCAACATGAAGAAGATGGTGGGTTGGGGGCTTATGTAGGAATAGACCAACAGCTAGAAGTAGGAAGACCAGAGAGGGTAGAGAGGAGAGCCGGAATAGCACCAGGTCTTGCGGCTCAGCTGTTCCCCAAAGGTGCGAGCCGGACCTGGGAACTGCGGCTTGGTTGCACGGGGACGTAGGTCGGGGTTCCCGTTGGTCCCTGTCGTGGATGTGCTGGCGACGTATCGAGACGGAGGGGGAGTGGTGTAAATGACTACACTTGGCGAATGCCGCGGGGAAGCTGTCTTGCTTTTGTTTCAAAGTCGGGAATGGGACTTGTTGCGTGTTTCTCCTGTCAACTCAGTTGAGGTGGAAGCGGTGTCCCTATGGATCTCGTTGTCTTTGGCTGCATGCAAGCCGGTGGGATGTCAGAGTATCTGCAAAGACTAGGATGACCACTTGAAGACGCATAAGATATGCTGGAGGGCGTCAGCTAGTGGTGGTCTTTTGATATCCTAAAGCAGCTGGGGTTGGTTGTTGATGGTGGACTGTTCGAAGGTGTGGTGGTGGTGGAACAAGGCATCGGCATCTGCCCGTGATGATCGCAGGGAGGGCTGAGCAATGAGCATCTGCAGAAACAGCCGCAGAGGCAACAGCAGCAGCTTTAGCTGTAGCTATAGCTGTAGGAGCTGTTGTACTGCGTCGAGCAGACAGACAGACGGCTGCGATGCGATGTAGACTGAAGTCAACGGAACGGGCTTCAGCCAGAACAACTCAAGTCTCACGAGTCCCGCCAGCCCGAGGAGATTATCGGACGAGACAAAGGGACAAAACCGGACGGCCGAGAGAAGAGTGCACAACAGAGCGGCAGCCGTAGCTTATCAGTTGCTTTTTACAATGCAGCCCAGCATCTCTTATGTCGCGCATTCACCAGCGAGTAATAGAACGGGGGACAAGTGGGGATAGAAGAAGTGGAGGAGGTGGACTCAAGGAGGGGACTGAGGAGTCAACATGCAGGCTCGCATGACGACCTCTAGCCATTCTCTGTGGGAGAGACCAAAGAAGGAGGAAGCGAGAGAAGTAGAACGAGCCAAGGTCGAGATAAACCCGGCGCTCACTGGAGAGCACCACACACTGGCGCCCATCTGGAGGACGTTCCGAGAAGAGGGACCGACGGGTGAAGGCACACGCCCCTCCGGATGGAGCCAGCGAGCGGGAAGACATGGACGGAGAACGGGTGATTGGACCAAGACGAAGTGGAGGGGAGTGAGTGATTTTGAACGCGTGCAGCTTCAAGTTGTTAGGTGACCATGTAGAGTTACAATGTCAACGAGGCTCTGGGATGGAGCAAGATGAGTGGTCAAAAATAGTACAGTGTGGGAGGGGCACCAACCGGATACTCATACTGTGGCTGCTCCAACTAGTCCAGCTTCCTCCCAGTGATAACGCTACACAGTCCACGGCAGCTGCAGGCCTCGTGGGCCTCAAATCGAAGCCACAGAGCCTCAAGAGTCATCTCTAGATGACGGTGGACGAGTCGAAGCACGAAGCGGCCGAGTCGGTGAAGTGGACCTATTCCTGGCTCCGAGGAGAGAGGGATGGTGACCGGAGGAGGGGGCCCCGTAGCCCCGTTTTCGGCGACATCGACGGGGGACCGCTGGCCATCAAACTGCTTGGATGCATGCCCGTGCCGCTCCTTGGCCAGGCCAGGCCATGCCACCCAGGGATGACCTCCAGTGGGCTTCACGGGCTATTTATGCAGCCTGACAAGCTTGCGTCCACCTCACACAGTATCCATATGGATCGCAGAGATGTCATGGCTTGGCCCTCTCACATGAGACACCATGTTTCCACTTGATAGGCAGGATGTCATCTATGAATAACACCTGTTAATTGTGTTGCTCCTTGGTGAATCAGAGCAGGCCATCCAGGAACCGGGGCAAGCTTCCCCGAAAACAGGGCTAGCACCTTCGCTAGCATCTAGTGGCCGAGTCCCCAGACACGGGCCCTCCCCCTAGCCTAGTGCGTACCGAGTGTCGCCTAGCCAGACCTTGCCTGTGCTCCCGTTATCTCGTTCTCTCCTGTCCCGTCCCGTCACCTCCGGCGGTTGATTAGTGAAGGGAGAGAAGAAGGGGAAAAAGAAATGAAGGGCCAGCCTGCACACCGTGGGCCTCGCGTCGGAGCTCCAGCTGTCAAATCTCCAGCTCCATCCCAAACCTGGAAAGTTTACCTCTGCTCTTTCCCTTTCTTTCTCTTTTTATCCCCGCAAAGCTGCAGAGCCGCATTGTCATTCATTGCCTCGACATTTGATCGCCCGCCTCTTGCCTCCTCGGTTCACACTTTCTAGCTACAGCTCCAGCTACAGCTCCATCCATCCACCCATCCACCACCCATCACACTCTCGTCATCACCCATCCAGCTATCGATGCCACCTTGGGATAGGTATGGACGAGCCGCCCCCATGAAGTCTTCTCCCTTGCCATAGTCATCTTGATCATCGTCCATGGATGCCGTGGTGGTACGCGATAACCACCAGAGCTTCACGCAAACCTTCCAAGGTCCTTGTCTTCGTCACGTTCAATCCTCGCCTCGTCCTGTGCCTGTGCCTGTGCCTGGGACTGATGCGTATCCTCGAACCCGGGGCCGGGTCGAGGGCGAGCCTTATGACTCGGTCCAAGATGCTCTGTTGCTGTCGTTGCCATCCTCGAGAAGCACATCCATATCCGAATACTCCATGCCCGTCGACAGTGTCGCTTCACTCTCCAGCTTCCATCCCGCTAGTTTCGGGATCACCAAGTTGGACACTGTTGTGTCGCGTTCCACTCCACCACCCCCAGCCTTCGTTCCACCACCACGACGCTCACCAACTTCTTCGTCCCGATCGTCCTCGCAGAAACTAACATCTCCTGTTCATCAACATTCGCTTCCACCAGTATCAAAGAGCCACGAGACCCTTCGTCCGACATCTCTGCCAACGTCGTTGCCATCTTTTCGACAACACCTCGATTCGTTTCGGCCCCAGCAAGTTACGATCCCGGACTCCGCTCCACCGTCACCGCCTCCTCGGCCACCGGCCGCCTCGACGCCGGAAGACTCCGGGACTTCGGCCATAAAATCCCCGGCACACGGTTCGACGCCTCACAAAAGATTCATCGAGTTGACACCCCCACCCAAGATCAGCGCCCTGGCTGAGGACGGTAGTCCGTCGAGGGTTAGGAGGCCCAGCAATTTTAATCGGACAGCCCATTTGGATGTCCATTTTGACTCGGACTCTCCATCTGATTCAGGCTCGGAATCATGGTCGGAGTCTTCCCTTGGCCCCGGGTCGGAACTGGACCATATTGAACCCCCTGGTACCCGGCAATTTCCACCTCTGCCTCCCTCTGCGCCTCTTGTTACCCCAGGAGTGATCCGCCGCAAGGCGTCCATGACCAACCGGATCACGACATGGATCTCTCGATACGAAAAGGGCCAAACTCTCCGTCCTTGGTCCAGTACCGAGACGTGGGTTAATTCTGTACCGGGGGCGAATGATACCAGCAAAAGCGATGCCCCCAAGGCATCTGCTCCCCCGGAGGACGCAGTGGAGCAACTCTGGACCAAGCTCAAAGCTCAAAGGGCCATATTAAATGATATCAAGTCTCAGATGTCAAGAAAAAGAAGAAGGCTCAAAGAGTTGCGGCGTGCCAGAGACCAGGCTGACAATGCCTTCATGGGCATCATACGGCCTGTGCTTGTCAATCCAAATGGTTCACTTGAGACGTTGCGTGGCAATGTTGATCGTCGGCTGGCAGAGATGCAGCGCTTGAGGAACGAATATCAGGCTTTAGAGCGTGATTACGAGGACCAAGAAATGACTCTGGACGAAGAGGAGGAAGAGCTCAACAAATTGGAAACCAACTTCTTCAGCTTGCTCGCGGTGGGCAATACCATTTCAATACGGCCTCCCAACGAACCCGAACCAGAGCACGTTGAAGAAGACGACACCAAAGACACGCCGGACTTGCTCAGGGGGATTTCTCCCAACGGTCCTGCGGATGACCCTCACCCACTGTTCCAAGAGCTCATGTCGGCTGTGGGCGATCTTCAAAATGCCAAGGAGGACCTCGACGAACTACTGTTCCTGAAGGGAGAGCACGAGAATGAGCTGAAGATGAAAACTACGGCAAACATGGAGTTGACAACGGCCGAGAAGGAATTCTTGGCCGACTTCCCAGCAGACCAAGAGCGTATGTCTGCCAGCGTGTCTAAACTACAGGATAAGGTAACGCAGCTCCGGGAGCTGTGCGAGGAGAAAGGGGCAATGCAGAAGCACATATCGTCACATGTGGCTTATCTTTTGTACCCTCAACAAGGGTACGAGGACATCGACCTTGATCTTGACGACGGGTTTAACCACAGCCTCGCCCATGCCAAATTCCCGGTCCTACTTAGCCAGCCGGAGCATCTCTTGGAGGAGGTGCCAACAACGGCTGGTGGAGCGCTGAAGGCTGCAGCCAAGTTGCCAGACAGCGATCCGAGCAAGCGAGGGCGGATGCAGCTTGCGTCGAAAGAGTATTCCATCGACCGGCTCATCATTGCGCACAACGAGGGTGGCAAGACAGACTTTGTCAATCGGTGGCTTCTGCATCAGCTTAGGCTGTCACCGATGAAGGCGCTGCTGCTCTACGTGACGTTTACCACCAGCCAAGGACTCAAGATTCGCGACCTTCTGCGGTGGCAACGAGATGTGCTGCATTATTGGTGGGTTACCGAGCGGCGAGAGTCGAATCGAGCAGCGAGTGAGAGCTCGGATTATGAGTCAAAATTCAGGACAAGCCAGCAGTCGAAGTCGAGGAGGACATCGGTCGCGGGTAGTGGAGTCGGCTCACGACTAGAGTGGTTGCACCCACACTGATGCGAGGTCGGCGATGTTGCCACATTCTGCTACTGGCACCGGGTTTTTTGTGCGTGTTTTTGTTGTTGTCTGTTTTCGCTTCTGTTGTCTTGTTTTTATTAATCTGCTTGTTTGTCAAAAGATGGAGGCTATTGCCACGGTTAGTTTGGGTTGGAAGAAGAGAAGCATGGGATATACGTTTGTTGGAACAAGACCAGACACCAGAACCAGACTGGTCGTAACAGGACCTGGCTTGAGCCCAGGGTGTCAACGGCTTTTTTTCTTTGTTGAGAGTTTTTATGGAACCTAGGGATGGATTGGATTGGATTGGATTGGATGTCTTTATTTTTTTTTGGTCGATATTTTTGTGTGTGCGAAAGGCAAGGCGTCGTGGGTGCAAAATCTGATACCCAAGGGCTTCAATTTGTGTCCGCCCCTCTAGACGAGGGGTTAGTAGGATTCGTGTGCTGTCTATTTTGTTCCATATAGGATGTGACGGAGGAAAGAATGATATGGATTTTTGGCGCTGGTGACACCTGTTCGACTGGAGACTGGAGACTGAAGTGGACTGGACTGGACTGGGTTGTATGCGGGTGGGAATGTCATGTCCCATCTCAACGAAGCAAACCCCAAACCCATTCATTCCCCTTTCCCACCCTCCTTCAGAAAACCCTCCCGACGTTTGGTGGGAAATTCCTTGTTTGCTGACTGGTTGAGCTACGGCGTTTTATGTGCAGCAGCCACTTTTTGTTTTTTTGTTTTGTGTTTTGAATCTCTCTCTCTCTCTCTTTCCTCCTCCTCCTTTACACCCCCCCTCAAATCGGTTTCGTTTTCCCGATCATCTATTTGTGGATGATGCCAAGAGAGGAGAAGGGGGGGGAGTCGAAAAAGGGTGTGATGGGAAGTGGGCGTTTTTTTATTTCCACTCGCACGCATGTGTGTTTTTGTAAGAGGGCAAAGGAGAGAAGAGAGAAGACAAAGAAAGCGTTTAAGGAAATATGCGCGTCTGTCTGTGTATGGATGGATGGATGGAGGGATGACAAAAAAAAAAGAGGTGGCGGATAGAAAGGGCTCATATCATATCTTTGACGGAAGCACAGTAAACCTGTTAGAAGAAACCTTGACTACAGATTTTCCAAAAACATTGCAATCTCATTTGATTGCTGCACGAAGCCTGTTTCGGTATCATGATGCTTTTTCCTTTATTGCCTCCACAAGTAGATACCTACCATATCTGACTGTACAATCTTTCTTGTCTCTTTCTGTTTCCTCTCCCTTCATCGATTGAGATGCGATACGTCGTTTCTTGAATTTTTTTCCCTCCGTCTACACGTCAAGATGAAGTCGATGATGCAAATACAAACAAGGTTATCCCTTGTTTCCCGCCAGGGTGTGTGTGTGTAAAATCACACCCGCTCGCTGCAACTTTACCTTTTAGTCTCAACGGCTTTTTAGACTCTCTCTGAGTGTGAGTGTGTGTGTGTGTGTCTTCTCTCTGTGGCGATTGCTTATCCTCAGTGAGGGGTTGGAAAAATCGTCCGGGGTTCCGTTCTGTCTTTTTTTGACAAGGGTGATGTGATGGGTGTGGTTCCCCCCCCTCCCCCTTCTCCCCTGTCACATCGCATCGTGATGGCTGTGGAGGCGGGAGAGAGATCGAAGCGAGAGAAAGGAAGGAAAAAGCAAATATACTGCGTGGGATAAAAAAGATATTAACCCGACTTCCGGGAACCTGGGAACATGTTTAAAACACACAAAAAGCAACGACAAAGTTCCCATGGAAGGATTCAAGACAAGGGGGGGGGGATGGAAAAGTAGATGACAACTGACAAGACGCAGGTGATCGAGGAATGAATTTCGGTCTGATAATCTGGAGAGAGACGTAAACAGAAAGCGAAAAAGGACCGTGATGGCGCGTTTCGATCCCTCTCTACCTGTCTACGTACAGCCCGGCTGGGACAAGGCACCGGCCATGCGGATCACTTCCCAACGAGGACATGGCATGTGCAGCCCATCATGGCATGGGTGAGAGAACCATGGGGTGCTTGATGTACCAGGGGACCGAAAAGACCAAAAGTGAGCACTTGGGCGAGGCGAGGTGAGGCGAGGTCCAACTAGTTTACTCTCAATCAAGATAGCTCTGTTTGCTCTCGTCTTGTTGACAAAGGTTCAGCTCAGCTCAGCTCAGCTTATTGACGAACGGCGTGTGGCTTGGTTCAAGCCTCTTTCTCATCATCATGAACATGATGAACCCCACGCGACATGATAACTACGCATGTAGTTAGTATCTTCGCCAACCGGGATAACGGGGAACAGCCGTAGAAGGAGAGTATCGTGATCCGATCCCTCTCACCGTACAACAACAGTTAGCAAGTAAAGTCAAGTCACCGACCCCCTTCCAGGCTCACCGGCGGAAGGGTTAACCGGAGATATCATGATTGGTCGGGGAATTCGATAGAACCTTGAACTTGGAGCCTACACTACAGACCCATAACCAGGTTGTGTTCCGGGGATGCTGCAGCCTTGTATCTTGTCGGATCAGGAGAAAAAGCTTCATATCCAAGGCACATGGCCAGTAGCAAGCAGCAACAACATCCAGGTAAGGGCGTCATCAGGGTTCTTGCTGCTCTACCGCATCGTTTACAAGGTGTGTATACCCGAGGCGAGCGAACGAATTGCCAACCTCGGAAACCCGGATCAAGGTTGACAAGAAAACACGAGATGTCCGATGAGTCCGCCGCCTCCTCTCCGTTCGTTCCCTTGATGAGCTAGTTAGTGTGCTTTCCCACATTCGATTTGCCAGAAGAGGGCTCGAGCTTTTTTGGGCAGATGACATTCCCTGGCCCTGCCCTGCCCTGCCCTGGGGATGGAAATATTGTCCGGCTCTACTACCTGCAGGGCCCTTCCCGGGAAAACCGCTGTGAGCATACTGTACGTACATGCATCTCCCATCTGGGCGCGCGCGCGGGCCATAGCTCCTTGCCGTTCCTCCCCCCCTTGCCCCGGAATTCTATTTGGGGGAATTCAAGGTGAATCAACCAACGGAGGGGGAGTGCTACCGTATGCAATGCGCCTGACCGAGGGGTAGCGTAGCGTAGCGTAGCAGTTGTAGCCGATGTGTGCGTCAAACGTTGCGTGTCGTTTGAGCTCGGGCAGAAATCAATGCAAGCTTGTACTGTAACTGGACTATCAGTTTAGAAAAAAAAGAGTTGCTGATCGCGTTTGCGGCCTCAAACAACAGTTGAAGTACGCCAGCTTCTTTGCTCAGCCTCTTGCGATGCGTGGTTTATTTGTGGTAAACTTTGGACCCGTCGTCTCAGAGCTGGTGCGCAGCAATAGTTAGTGCTTCCGATGAAGCCGAGGTCCGTTAAACCCCCCTCTCTCAAACAAACCGGAAGTTCTTTGCGCCAAGGTGAGACATTCAGGTTTTTTGTGAATGGAGGCGTTACCGGAGGTCTCGGTGAAGCGGGTAGAATGAAACAGACGATGTGAGACGGGGTCCCTGAGAGGATGGCTGGCTCACTGTCAGCCACATACATGGATGTCATATGTCTCATGACACTGACCAAAGAATTGACCAACCATGATGGAGGTCCTCCTTGCTGATGATCGTGATCTGTCGTCAAAAGACTCAACTCCAATCTCGCTCACAAAAGCACGCATCCCCAGATGATCTTCATCATGCCAGGCCAGGAAAAAAAGCAAGTACCATTGCCCATGGTCCATCACGACGTGTGTCTGTTTGAACCATATTCGGCAATTACACGTCGGGATATACTTTTCGTATACCCACACCAAAAGGAAAAAAAAAGTGCGGCGCCACGCGCTTGTGGATCCCGCATCTCCCGTCCCTTCAACTCTGGCGAGCTGGTGCTGGTCCGTTTCCTGCCCGCCCTTTTTTTTGCTTTTTCCCTCGCCTTCTAGATGCATTGGCATTGGCATCCATCATGTCAAACAGAAGACAGCCCTTTTTTTCAGCCTCATAAGAGAAAAAAAAAAGAGACAGGTCCCCTTCTCCACATCAAAAGGGACGGGAAATCCCCAAGAAACCCAGAGATGAGGTCCCGAGGTTGCCTTGCCCATGCTTGCCATCCTATCCCATGCCAATGCCAATGCCATGCCATACATCCTGATCCATATCCATACACCTTGTGCGTACGTCGCGCGCTCGGGTCGTGCCCGTGCTTGTCGCTCGTGGCACGACACATGGTGACATGGGACGACCACAGCATGCCGACCGTTGACCATGGACCTCGCAGATAAGTGGCTTCAGTCCCTGACGCCGACTGGCCCGAGAACACCACAGATATGCAGACGCGACGCAGACAGCCCAGCCCAGTCCAGCTTAACCGGCTCTCGCCAACAACCAACTGTACCCCCCTCCCCTTTCCCCTTGACTTGATTTGACTTGACTCTGACCCTGACGATGTATGTGATTGCCGGACGAGCGCCCTCAGCATAGCGGCCCGTGGTACTTGAACATGGTACGCACGCATCGACGGGGGGAATCATGGCGGCAGCGCTTCGTCTCAGGCACGTCCGAGATGGATGGACGAATGGCCTGTCTGCATCCATCATTGGATGTCGTGTCGTGTCGTGTCGTGTACTGTAGGTAGTCCTTCCTTTCCCCAGAGACACACTCATCAAGCGACACACACGCCCTCCACTGTCATCCATGATCCATTCCCATGCCATTCATTCATTCATCGAGGTGCCCCCCCTGGAGCCGGACCCCTCTACCTCACGCCATTTCCGCCGGCCGCTACGCCCGTTGGAGCTCTCGTCCCATGGCCCCACGTCTCGACGAACCACACGCCGTCCAGGCTGTCGACTTGGCTTTTGCGGCAGCCCATCCGATCGCCTCAAAGGCCGAGCCCAGCAAGCCCAGCAGCAGATTGAGGCGGGAACCGCAGCGTCTGGATGCCACTAATGCTGAATAACATTTCTCTAGCGAGCCTCTGGAAGCGCTTGGCCGTCCTCCCCGGTCATGTCGGCACCACCGTTTCCTGTGCCCACATCATCAGTAGTGTCTGTTTGTCTGTCTGTCAAGACTGTACTAGTGTTAACAGAGGGGTCCAACCGCGCAAGAACCTCGTCAACCCAGAAAGCAAGCAAACATGCATGTCTTGTCTGCCCGTGTCCGTTCTCTGCAGCAACTCTCTCGCTCTGTGGATAACAGAAGCCCACCGGCCCTCTTCCGGAAGTCTCGCAGGGGCTCCCTGTCTGTCATCACTGGGTGTGGTCCCCCCACTGCATCGTTATGCCCAGCGGGGGGCCCCTTCGACCAAGGGGGGCATCAGTCAATCCCATGAAAAATGGCATTGCGACGCCAACGGCCATTCGCCATCGAGTTTAGCTGTCCCCAAGAGACGTCAGCAGTGCCAGTCCAGTCCAGTCCACGATGTAGTGTAGTAGCAGCAGGTACTGAGTATACGGCACGCACCTTTCACATCATGCCAGCCCGTTCCCGCTTGGAGCCCTCGAGCTCCGCCCAGCCCTGGGGATCCTTGACATGTTGGCCATCGCTCTTCTCATCAGCGGTAGTACAAGAACATCGTTCGACCCTTTCCCCCAGCCTAGCCCGCTCTCCGTGCTAGCTTCGCATTCACGTCACTTCCTCTGACAACTTACCTCATATAAGACCTGGTGTCTCGCATCTCTGTTCTTCTCGGCCCATTGACTCTCACCAACCATACCTCCATCTTGTCCAATTCCTCTCCTCCCAAGCCATATAATCTTCTTCCATACATCAACAACACACAATGAGCGGCGCTGGTGGTTTTTATAAGTACCGATGCAAGTACTTTTACACACATAACTGTCCCAACTGGGTTTGGGTGAACAATGCGCCTTGCGCATCATGTCTTGTAAGTATAGCTTCCCATGTTGTGTGTGTGTGTGTGCTCTCCCTCATGTTTCCTTTTTTTCGCACCACAATGCGGATCCGCTTGCTGACCAGTGGTTGACAAAATAATCAGGCCGATGGTCGCGATAACGAAGAACCCCATCTACCATCATGGGGACTTCCCCGGGACATCGTCGTGCCCCAAGTCCTCGACGGAATCCTTCAGTACACCCTCATGGAGCTTGTAGCTCCCTCAGAACCTGGCGACGACTGGACGCTTAGGGACAAGGCCAACCGACCACCGCCATCAATCCCCGTGACCAGTGCCATGCCAGGTATACCAGGAATCATGTCACATCATCATCGGTTCTGAGAGAGGCAGGGGGGCCAAGAGGGGCACACCAAGGATAGGAACAACCTCCGAGGGCTCCCCCAAACCAAACCAAACCAAACCAAACCAAACCAAACCAAACCACACTTGACGACAAACTGAGCTTGGGAAATAATTATCAAAGGACGACAAGGGATTATCGAATCAACGACGGAAATGCACGAGGACAGGATCTAATCGCATCTTGATCTGGGATAAACACCACGAGATTGCAAGCCCTCTCTCTCGACCGCTGACCGGATTGTAACGCGCCATCGGGGCGTAGTGCAGTGTACGACTTCTGAAAGATCTGAAGGGATTCATTTCATTCGCAGACATTGAATGAAAAGGTTGCGACTGCGACTGCGACGCTGAATATTGGATGGAACGGGAGATTGGTGGCTGGAGAAAGATCGCAAGCAAACAAAAACCCCCCGGAGATACCCATGCGCTGTGTTGGACGTTTCTGGAGACGGGGGACTCCATTCTGGAATTGTTCTTTTTTGGTTTTGTTTTTTTTACTGGGCTTCATTTTTTCGGGGAATCATCTAACGGGCGCGTATGTGTGTTTCACGGGGCATGGGAACATCTATTGTCTTTTTTTTTGGCGGTTCTGGAGCCGGGAAATTGATTTCTTGACCCTCTTCCCCCTTTGGGGATTGACGAGGGAAGCATCTCATTTCATTTCGTGTTGATCACCCGCTCGAAAAAAGCGTCCGCGCGCCGCGCGCGCGACATGTGATGTGAGGCTCGGGGAGCGGAGGTTGTGGTTGCGGCTGGCTGGGGCGAGTCAGTGATGGGGATCCAGGCGCACGAGATCATGTCGAGGGCATCAGATCAAGGCGCGAAGGCCAGGGCTAGGTCGCGAGATGTGGCGTGCCACAGAATGAGAGCTCGCCTGATGATCCTTGTTGGTCTACCTATCAGTCAGTCGTCGTGTGTCTCGGTACCTGGGGGCGGCCCTGGACCCACCAAAGATGGGTTTCCCAAAGAGCGCGATTCTGAGTCTTGAGCTGGAACAGGACGGGAAACTTGGCTGATGATTGATGAATTGGATGGAGCAGGTTTTACGCACGGGAGCCGAACGTAGGCGCGGACCAAGAGAAGAGGGTCCCATCCATCTTGATGCAGGGCGACGACAGAAGGACGGACCCCGAGAGCCGAAGCCGGACGAGCCGTTTCCCTCAACCAAACTAGCTCGGCGATACTGACAGTATGGTGTTTGGTTTGTCGTTGGAGATTGGCTCGTACCTGTCGCAGCGGGCTTGCTCGTCAAACGGCCGGCTTTCCTCAATGCGGATCAAGCGCAACGGTTTTCCACCCAGCTCCACGTGTCTGAGTCCTTGGAGGGTGGTGCCAATGATACGCTGGACCCCGTCAAGGCTGAGCTAGGTGCCGGAGCAGAGCAAGAGGATTGGACGGGGGGATCCTGTTGGTGATGAATTGCCGCCCGCCCAGTCACGGACGGGCTCTGGAACCTCTTGTCTTTTCTTCTTCCCTCGCTTACTCCCGCGGGCTGAGCGGACCGTTAGCCAGACCCAAGGTGACGACCGAAAGAGGGCAAGACGCGCGGTCGCAGAGACGCGGCCAGGGCTGAATCAATTGCTCAGAGACGCTGTGCTACCAATATGGCTTGTTTCGAATTGGCCAAGGGTGTATCTGTACGTAACCACAGAGATGCTGTATGGGATGTATGTATGAGGTCGAAAAAAAAAACTGTGGAGCAAATCCGCGTGTGAGGTGAGATGGATGAGATTGAGATGGAGATTGAGGATGGGCATATCCGTAGTTCGATGGAGATTCAGATGATTCCACTTGATACGAGTGAGATGGAGATGGAGATGGAGATGCGCACAATGGCAGGTGAGCAGTCACCCGGCGCCTTCCTTTTTCCATCTTAACTTGTCATCAGTCATTGTGACGTCTGTCTTGTCCGTCCGTCGCTGCCGAGAGGGATTTGATCCAGGAACAATGGCAAGATGTAAGGTGCGACGGAGCGGGCGCTAGTGGGGACTATCGGTTCCCCCCTCTCAGCCAGTTGACGGCGACAGACGTGTTGCTTACACCGGAGTGGGATGGGATGGGATGGGATGCTCTCATTCAAATCCAATCCTCCCGTTCCCCATTTTTTGACGATGGTGCTAACGCTGTTGAAAGCCCATTGAAGCCTTGCTAGCGTTGACCTGCCTTGCCATTGTTCCTGGATCA
>JABEEN010000659.1:0-19944 GCA_013363205.1 Fusarium tuaranense | reverse complement strand
TTATTAATTAATATTAATTAAATAAAATTTATTATACTTAGGAGGACTAGCCTTATAGGGCTAAATAATATTAATTTATTGCGCTTTATTTATCTCCTTTAGGGCTTGATTGCTGACTCGCTTACAGGGACATGTAGTCACCTGACTTACGGATATTTCCATCCATCCCGAACACGCGAACGCCTTGGTTCCGCCCATCGAACTCAACCATTGCCAAAGCACCATCACAGGCTTGTTAGTATGACGGGTCAGCCACGATCAAAGATCATCGAAGAAAATCCTATCGGGAAAGGACTCGATACTTTCCGCGCTTCTTCCCTCTCAATCAGTGCAGGCAGGGTCATTTCTTGCTCATCAGACGCACTTGGCCAGCTTTCTTACGAAGGTAATCCGCCTGAGACTCGTTTACGGGTTCCACTAACCGCGTGCAGATCTCCGAAATCTTACGCTCCTCCTTCTTCCCTCTCTGCAAAGTCTTCCAGTCGCTAGTCTGCTCCATTCGAAATCAGGCCACGGCACCCTCCGAAGCGATCTCCTCAGACTCATTTCTACTGCCGCCTCCGACGACTTCGACTACGACCGCATCAAACCTCTTCTAGAAGCCGCCCTCGCTAACGACCCGAATGATTATCTTATATGGGACCAAGTTTACAACGCTGTTACCGAATCCACGCCGCCTCCCCGCCCAACGGCGTCTTCCCTCCAACAAACCCCATGGCTGCGCAATACTAGCAGCTTTGCAAACTCATCCGAGCACCGCAAATATGTGGACGATGTGCTGAAAGAGGAGCTTGGCCCTATGTATGTCGGGCTCCGCAACTTTCACGACACGTACTTTAGACGCGTGACCGACCTTGAGACGGCGTCCCAGGCGTTCTTCAAGCAATGCCTCGAAGGTAGTGACCCACTCTTTGAGGGCGGTTGGAAGGGATGGCCCAAAGATGCGAACCAGGATGATGTGCTGAGCTGGTTTGCTGACTTCAGCGAGAAGCTAGCGGCATTCGCAGACGGCCACAAGTCCATTCCGACGCATCGACATGGACGAAGGCCTTTGGCAAAGCCTAATAAGCCCATTGACGGTTCTGTGGGGAAACGAAAGATGGACGTTGGGTTTGTGAATGATCCTCAAGCTGGGAAAGACTCGAGATGCCACTGGTCCCAGATCCTCGTGCCAGGAGAGCTGAAGAGCAACCCGTCTGCCGATAAAGCTTCAGAGGCATGGCTTGATCTTGGGAGGTACGCGAGGGAAGTGCTCGCTGCGCAGGACACCCGTCGCTTCGTCTTGGGCTTTACTATCTGCGGATCTCTCATGAGGGTCTGGATGTTTGACCGACTTGGGGGGATCGCATCCGAACAATTCAACATCAATGACGATGGGCTTCAGTTTGTATCCACGATCCTTGGCTTTCTTTGGATGAACGAGGAGGAACTTGGATTTGATCCGACGATCATGTCGGCAAACCAGGAGCGATTCATCGAGGTCAATCGGCATGGTTCGACCGAGCGGATCATCATCGACCAGGTGATGCTGCGGGCGCGTTGCATAGCTGGTCGAGCGACGACATGTTGGAAAGCCCATCCCGAAGGACAGCCAGAGATGCTGCTTGTCATTAAGGATTCATGGCAATACCCAGAGCGCGATGAGGAAGGCGACCTGTTACGTGAAGCGACTAATAAAGGAGTCGTCAACGTGGCTCGATATTATCATCACGAGGCAGTTCAGATACGCGGGATGGATGATGATATTCGGAGCAATACTCGGCGTGGTCTGGATATCAGGAGAGCTGCGAACTACCGCCCGCCGCGCTCAATGCCGCGGAACAACATCGCCTCTAGCGTATCAAGGGAAGGGCGCAGCAGTACCAGCGCCAGCAGGAAGCGGTCATCTAGCCAGACTGGCGCCCATCTTCCTTCTAGCAAGCGATCCTGTTCCGTGTCTCCAACGAAGGCCGTCAGTATACTACCAAATCGAGTACATCGGCGTGTCATTCTCCGAGACTATGGGAAGCCAATCTACAAGGCGAGCTCTCGGTCAGCTCTACTTGCCGCGTTCGATCACTGTATTAAGGGACACGAGTCTTTGCACAAGGCAGGCTTCCTTCATAGAGACATCTCGGTCAACAATCTCATGATCAACGAGGATGATGATAACCCCTCCTGGCCTTCTTTCTTGATTGACCTTGACCTGGCTATTAAAGAATCACGAGAGGCTGCGTCAGGAGCGAAAGGGAAAACTGGGACAAGAGCTTTCATGGCAATCGGGGCGCTACTAGGCGAGCAGCATTCCTTCATGCACGATCTCGAGTCCTTCTTTTGGGTCCTATTTTGGATATGCATCCACTATGACGGACCGGATAAGAGCAGGGCTGTTCCGCGGTTTGAAAAGTGGAATTACGTTGAAGATCCAGAAGAGCTAGCGGGGATGAAACTAGGCGTTGTGGCAAAGGAGGCGATCTTTATCAAGACGATCTCCGATAATTTCACGCCGCACTACGAGCCACTTATCCCACTATTGAATGGGCTACGGAAACTTGTTTTCCCTCAAGACAAGCCGTGGGAACGAGAAGATGAGAAGCTGTACTCTAGAATGAGAGAGATTCTCCGGAAAGATGGGGAAGCTTAGAGTACTGGTTAGCGGTGGGCAGAATACCTAGCGCTGGCAATTGTTCAAAGCTTCCCAGGGCACCGTCATACCACATCCTCTGATACTCAATTCCAGGCATCACCTGGCAGTACTGTGACTGACACAATATGCCCGAGTCTGAATCCGTCCCTCAGTTCCGCTCACTCTTTCCAGCATCGATTGCGTCATCCCGAAGAGGCAGATGACTCGCCTTGCTCCCGTCTGCCTTCCGAGTTACCTCCATGTACGATTCCAGCCACCAAGGATGCTCAGTTGCCATGGCATACGCAACTAGAGGCGGTTCGCCGACAACTGGACTGAGGATTCTTATAACTTCCGCATGCGTTGCGAAGAGATTCTCTTAGGCTGCCAAGAGGAGGACAACCCGAGATAAAGACCAAGCCTATTACCTCCTGGGAATCTTCAACATTAACATGCCTATGCTCTATGGGGAAGGACTGAAGGCGTTTACACGACTGCAGGAGGAAATTATCAGGACTACCAACGATTTGAGCATCTTTGCCTGGACCTGGCGAGGGAGCTGGGATGGACGCCCTTATCTCAGTTTCCTTACTGAGGGACCAGTGGACTTTACTTGGTGTTCGGACCTCACACTGAGGACAGAACCGTTGGTCAATGAATACGAAATGGCCATCACCAACAAAGGGATTCATATGCAAGGTCCTCACTGGGTCTCGGAGAACGAAAATGGCGCTATTCGTTATTTCCTTTCACTCCAATGCACCAACAAGGATGAGCCTCACCGACCTATACTCATCCCCATGCGTAAGGCTGGACCAAACATTTTCATGAGGGCGGCCAAGTCAGGACGTATGGACGTGAGCCTCGGAATCACGAGTTCTTACCCCATCAACTCCAAGTCCTTTACTCTGCTTACGAGGTTACCTCGTGAGCAGTTGACATCTGGCAGCTTGGTCTCCATCTTCCGTCACTTCGCCGTCGCTGTCCAGTTTCCGTCTGACGTCCCGAGATTAGAAGTGCACGGGATACCACAGAAGCATTGGGATGTAGAGGACTCTGTCTTTTTCAGTCCCGACAGTGCCGTGCGACGTTGGGGTTGTGTCAGGCCTTCGGGGATGGGCGGCGAGATGTTAGTGTGTTTCTGGCACAAGTCAAACAACGACTGGGAATTCCAAGCAACCATCCTCAACTCATCTGAAGAGGGCATGGATGGGTTGATGCAGGATCTGTTTGTTTTCGCCGAGGCCCTGGACTATCCAGCTGAAGTTGTTGAGGGCGTGCTGCGACGCCATGGGGTCAGGCTAGGCCAGAAGTCGATCCAAGTCAGGTATGGGGGAAAGAAGTTCCGTGTTTCTTTCACTGTTGGGCTTTTTAATGACCAGAGAATATGTTCTGGGCCTCACTATAAAGTCAAGGTAACAAGGTTGCCGATAGACTAGCCAGAAATGCTTATCACGTATTGTTGATCTCATAGCTTCACTTGGAAACACCATCTCCAATAGAATGCAGCCTATGGCACTCAAGTACCACCACCTACTGTTACTCTCACTTCTTCAGCCACAAATTAACGTTTACCAACCTCCCCCCTGTTCGCTCTGAGACCAATGTTAGTATTTCCAATAGCGCGCCTCGTTGTCTCTTGAGCCATGCCCTCCAATCGCAATTCATAAAGCACCAATCGCCTGCCTCTCTTCTCCGTCGAGGTCCCCGCTCCATATCCTTGACCCATAATGTCTTCCAAGAGCACCGAGTGCTCTCTCAACACTACAGAATGTATCCTCAAGACGGTGGTCAGTATCCTCAGCGAGATACAAGATGGAAACAACGAGTACAACTGGGACCCTCTCAGTTTCGCCGTTACGGCCGTTATTGGCGTGATTGCCCTCTTCTTCGCCGCCTTGACTATTGGCCAAGGTCTTTTGGCAGCCGGGCCTGGTAGAACCAAGTCTGGTGCCTATGCCATCGGTCCATGGTCACGTCTCAACTATACCAAGTTTGACTGGGTAGAGATGAGATATCGAACCGTCTCAAGGACTCCAGTACTTTTCGCCGGAACGATAATGGGATGGGGTTGGAATGAACTAGGTCATATCCGGCGCCTACGCACTCTCGATCTGCCGCTTGCGAAAGAGCAGGTAAGGCTCGAAGACCCCAAGCACCTCAAAAAGAGACATGACGACTATTTCCCAGCAAAGTGGCTTGCCCTTCTAACAGCAATGGGTCTGGATGAGACAGTGATATGGGGAGTCAAATCGACCGGGGCCGATTATATTCCATCCGATTTCTCAACAGTCCCAGCCTACGGCTCTATACGATTTGTCGTCATTCTCACCATCATCTATGGAAGGGGGTACGCCCGCTTCACCATCGATCCAGAGTCTAAACTCCCGCGGGTGCAAGGCCCCGGATTCAATCTCACTTTTCGCCAGCATCCGCTCTTGGGCGCCGTGGGACTATTTGAAACACACGAAGCCGAGCTCACGCCAACTTCTCAAGACATGAATGAAATACAAAGCTTGATACTGTACGCCAATGGATACATGGAAATTCCTAGGTTCAACACTCTTGGGGCGGCGAACCAACAACGCGCAATAATGGTGAGGTACGCAAGAGAACTCGACTGGCAGTATGCTTGCTCCGACTTAAGCATGATGTTCTTAAAGGAAGCTGAAGAAGCATGTCTTTGCAACAACCAGAATGCACTCCGGAGCCAGCGTTGCTGTGGGCTATCGCCGGCATCGTGGCCTGCATCCTGTGGACTCCTACGGAAACTCCTTGATCAGAACTTGGTTAACTTCGATATTTCGAGATGCGGTCCCTTGTATCCTCTAATAGCGGATCGACCACGTTTTCTGCCCCTCCTGTTCCCCCAAACAAAGGTTCGATTCCGCCAGAAACTGGTGCCTCTGTTCCTACAAAGCCGATTTTGGACCATGAAGCCGGCCATGTACCGGTCATTCTCTCCTGAACAACCTGACAGTTTTGACGCAGATCAGAGCTGCCTAGCGGAACGGGCAATTGCTTGGGCGACGACGGTAGCAAATGGCCCAGTGATGGACCTCGAGTTAAGCTCAATAGCCTGGACACTGGCGTCTAACTACCTCGCAAACCCAGTACCGGCGGCCGGTGACGCCAGTTTGGACGAGGGGGCAACAAAGACTACAATACAATTTGAAATTGCTGCCATCGACACTTGGCTGAGCCAAGTGTCTGAGCCAACTTGGCTCACACAGACAGGGCCCCTTGTTCTCTGCCGGCAGATGACTTTGGGTATCGTGGGTCACGCCATGCAAGAAGTCATGCTCAGGGCACGGCCGGGTGCTCCAAAAAGCAAAAGCACGACAGCCCCCGACCACGCTAAGTTTCCGATATTCCGTGACAAACTCGCACGGTTTCTCTACGCCGTTGGGGACCCAAACCTGAAGAATTGTCTCTTTCATGGGGCGCTTTCGGCTGACGCAGCGAGTTTTGATCAAGTCAAAGAGGAAGTCTGTGAACTTCTCTTTAAGGTAAGGGACATCTGGGAAACAGAAAAAGTACCGGAGGTTGTGGATGAGGATGAAACTGGTGGTGAGCCATGGTGGCGTTCGGTTTGGAAACTGCCCAACGCCACAAGTCAACACCCTCTTGATGACTTGCTCATCTACCGAGCACTCTTGATTTCTATATTGTATTCTTTATCTCTTGATAGTAGCCAATTGCTTGAGGACGACTCATATGGGCTGGTTGTCCCAATCATGTGATGGGGCCCGACATTCATAGAGCGATCCAGTCATTGATGACAACAATTATTGTAGTGTAAATAGTATCAGATAATTCGTATGACCAGGAATCATGGAGGATCCCAGCCAGCTAGTCATTTCTATGAACAGAATCCTATGTACTCAACGCTAGCATCCATTCGTATACTTGGACAACCATATCATTACCGTCTACCAACCCCATATCTAAAGTCATTGCTTCATCAACACGTCCGCAAATTTCCAAGCTTAGCCACCAACAGAACCAACAGCGTAGGGAGTAAACACTGAACAACCCTGCACATCAGCATCACTACCCAATCGCCAGTAAACACCGCAGTCAAAGTTGGTGCTTCCGCGGGTACCCTGGCACGTCAAGGGACAAGAGCCGTCTGTCTTTTGCGTAACGGTGCAGGTCATGTCCTTCAGGGCGCCGCCCTGGAAACCGAACAGCACGTACGAGCTGGAGCCATAATTGTTGGGGTCAGTCTGGCCGTTGGAGCCGCTCCTTACACCATTGGTAACTTTCAGAGTTCCGTCAAGTCCAAGGGTGAACAAGAGTGTGGTTCCATAGGGGCCGTCGTCGCCCACCGTACCGTCACCCAGATCGTAGAGTGCATGGCCGTTGTTCCACCCTCCCATGGCGAGGATGCTGACAGTTGGCTTGAGGACGGTTTGGGTGATGGAGGTGGTTGTCTTCTCAGTAACTGTCTCGGAGTAGACAGTGGCTGGTTCTGTGATGGTCGATGTGGAAGTGGCAGTAGCCGTGGCAGTGGCAGTAACCCTTTCTGTCGAGGGAACCTGGACGGAAGAGTTAATGGGGATTCAACCAGAATGGGGGAGATCATGATACTTACGGTGACAGAAGTAGTAACTGTCTTGGTCCGCAAAGTTGTCACTGATGTAGTAGTATACTGAGGAATATCGAAGCAGTTGCAAGCGTACGACACAGCCGCAGGGTCAGCGTAGTTGGCAAAGGCTCCAGGCTTTGCAATACCGCGAGCTTCAATGTGGTGCAACTTGTCCTGTCTGACTCTTTCCTCATGGGCCTCAAGATCGTCATAGCGCTTCACCTTGCGGCCGACAGGAGATGCGCATGCAGTAATGGTTGTGTACCCGATGACTTCGGTGATGGTGGATGTGGTGGTAGTCTTTGTGGTTGTCGTTTCAGTCTTGGTGGAGGTGGTAGTGGTTGTAGAGTCCGTGATGGTCTTGGTTGAATCAGTGGTAGTGGTGACTCCTGAAGTGATGGTGGAAGTGGTCGTAGTGACACTGCAGAATATTAGAGACTTTCCAATGTGGATAAGGATGCGGATGTTCATACGTAGTGTAGGCTGTCACCGTAACCGACTTGGTCGACACGGGAATGCTGAGGTACGAAGAGCAAAAAGACGTAACCTGCAAATCCTGACGTGCCACCTTGACCAAGGTCTTGACAATGGTACACAGCAGGCCTGGCGGCCCACTAGGAGGTGTTCCTTTCACGCAACCCTTGAGACTATCATAGTACTGATCGGAGGAACACCTCTGAGGTGGCGGTGCTGCAGTACAGCCTTTACCAGTGTCCCAGTACTGGCCGTTGGGGCAGAGACCAGACGCGGGAAGCTTAGGGGCTACCAAGGCCGAAGCAGAGCCTACAAGGCTCAGGGCAAGCCCAGCCACAGCGTTGAAGTGCATGGTTAAGACTGGGGGAAGACTTGGGAAAATGCCCGAGATGGCTGATTGTAACCTGATGTATTCTCCCGTGAAGAGATATGTATAAGACTTGGCGCCAAGTCTTTATAGACAGATCAGATCTCGGGGAAAATCATACAAGAAATCTAGACCCGGACGGTACCGAAGGGTTGTTCAGGAGACCCGTAAGGCTGACAAGATTGGAGCTGAAACCCGATGCACGGCGCCGCATTAATTGAAGCTTGCTCCCTAACTATTGGAATTATAGCGTCAATAGCTGTTTAATCTGTGAGGCTAGGGCAAAATCTTGGGGTCTTGTCCGAGACCCCTGATCATGGTCGACAGCCTAAGGGTCTGGAACTTGATCTAGCGCTACGGCAAAGCCCTAGAGCCACGATAATCACCTGGCGCTATGATGATTGATCATCACGATCAACCTCTCTATTTTTCAAAGACCTGTGGCCGGAATAGTTGGCGTTCGCTCAAAGAGGTATGTAGGCTCAATTAAAGGCCCTGTGCCGCGGTGCACCGGTTCTCGCCCCAGGTCCAGCACAAAGGGGAGAATATGGAACCGCTAGTCTGTCGATCACCGCCGGACCCAGCCGAGGTTCCGGTCTCGACTCCTGATCTTGCAGGCCGAGATTGGTGGTCTCCTTGGGGTTTGCTGGCCGTGTCCTGCGCCAGCGCATTCAGTGGCTGCCAATAGCTTCGGCGAACCGACGAGCTCTAGACCAGTGAGGAACGTAATAATGCTACAAAGGAGCAGCAACTCAGGCTCACATGTTCACATCTTGACCGCTTTGTGGAATTAGTAAGAATTGGAGATAAGGAGAATTGAGCAAAGTTATTGCAATGTTAACTCTTATATACTCGATAATAGAACATGGAATGATAACAAGATGCGCTTTGTGCTCCAAGGAATCAGATCCAAGAACAAATAGCTCGAATTAAGTATTCTAGGAGGCCATCCTGCCGTAACTGCTCTTCATGATACCGATGTTCCTCGGCCGTGGCTGGAAGAATCAAGTTGATCACACCATCAAGTGGCTGCACATCTCGTCGAAATTAAGGGCGCTAGACTTCCATTGCCCGCAAAAGTCCTTTCTTGTGATTGGCCAAACCAGCCTCTTCCAGTTGATCTGTGTGCCAAGGATGCCAAGCTAAAATAGACGGCATGTTAATAGTTAAGCATACTACCTAAATCGAGTCAACCTCCGGGCCACGCGCCGGAAGACCAGCCCTATCTATTCACGGGACCAGCTTACATGCACTAACATGTTGGGCTAGACTCTTTGTCTCAGGATTGCATTGCTTGCTCTGCCCCTATTACCTCGCTCTGTAGCACCGCCTCTTCGAATAATTCTCTCGTTGTGAATACCGGTACGCCCATCCTTATCATTACAGAAGGCTCAAAAACAGATCCAAGACTGAGGGAGAACGTCCCGCGTCCTACATGGAAGTGAAGCAATTGGAGAAGAGATTATATGGGCTAACTAAGCCTGTCTAACCACTATTACTAAACTCAAGAATCAAAGTTATGATAGGGTTTTTCTGACGCTCCAGGTTCTTTCTCAAGTGTTGAACCTCTTCTCTCTCAGATGGGACCAGGGAGGCTCTGCTATTCTCGTCGTCCAGATCCATTTCCAGATCGCGTAGGTTACCG
This sequence comes from Fusarium tuaranense, assembly GCA_013363205.1. Classification (NCBI taxonomy): domain Eukaryota; kingdom Fungi; phylum Ascomycota; class Sordariomycetes; order Hypocreales; family Nectriaceae; genus Fusarium; species Fusarium tuaranense. Next base: position 10,262 of record JABEEN010000659.1, on the reverse strand, counting down.
TCGGGTTGTTGTGAGGGACCAGCGGAGGCGGAGGCAGAGGCAGAGGCAATAGGGTCCTAGGTCGTGCGGGTAGGAGGGTAAAGGAGCTAGCTGCGTGCTGGCCTCCAAGGACGGCCTGAATGGCCCTGAACATGTTCGCGGACGATGGAAGAGGAACACAGAAGGAGCCTTCTGGCACCACCCATTGCCCATAAAAGGAGACTACCTATGCGAAGAACCATTCTTTATCATCTTCCATTAGCCCCTACGCATTCTCGCGAGAGCACCCCAAGGGCATTTTCAGCGACCTACTTGAATACCGCGAGACGTGACCAGAGGCAGATTGCTCTGGTGTGTCAGCCCGTGGTGAACGCTTATCAGTACATAGGAGGGATTACAGTGGACCTGGTGGATTTGGGTATAGCTGATCTCGGAGGAGACGGGTGTGGGCGCTGGATTTCCCTTCAAGCCGCTTGACAAACTGCACTCAACCCCTCCTCGACAGCCATTTCGAGATTCACGAATACACAGGTTCTGCCATTAATATGTCTAGTGCCGTCTACTAATCCTAAGAAATACGTAGGAATCTACCTTCAAGTCTGCTCCGCAGACATATGATACCTAAGACATGGTTCAGGTTTTAAAAAGAGGTAATAAGACTAGATTTTTCCTTGTACTTGCTGGTAAATATGAATCCTGATTGCAACTTGACGCGCTATTATCGTTGGAAACAATACAAGGCTTTAACTGTTGAACTTAGATCTTAGGATGGGAGCAGGACGCCCTTTTTCCCCTCTGCAAGGACGATTGTGATATCACCCTGAGACTCAACAGCAAGGAAGGCTGAAGTCTGCGCGGCTGCGTAAAGTGACGCGCTGGGGAGCTATCGCTTACATGTTTGTCAATATCATCCCGTGTGGAGCACCGAGCAGCATGCTGAAGAAGCATTGCGACGGTGTTGGTGTTGTCGGTTGGTGGTGATGGGCATGGTTCTGTCATGGAAATATGGACATTCTTGGGCGTGCAGGTCATATCGCCCACGTCTCTTTTCTTTGCCAACCACGCCTTCATGGCATACGATTGGTTCAACTTGAGTGACGAGAAACGAACCCTGTGGCCTGCCTCGTCCTATTACTTATTTCCGTACAGTCATGCAAAGGAGTCTATGGTTTGTATTACCGAATACCATTCTAGGCACCTCATAGTTATGTCGCTCTTTAGATAATAATCCCAATTCTGTGTACTTTCCAGAAATAAATGCAATCTAACCTTTCTTTCAGCGTCATAGATGGCACAAAACAGGTCAATAGATACCTCAGCAACAAGTGTCCCACAAGGGGAGGAAACTAAGAAGAATCACACGCACATACCGACCATCAACAGCCTCAGACGAGACATCCTAGAAGGGGGATGACAAGGCCCTTGGATCCCGCACTTTAACAGAGAATTCAACCAAGCAAATGTTCCCCAACGCGACAACGACCACTGCCAAAATCCGGAATTCCCTTTGGAACTACCTACTCAGGATTGGCGGTAAATCTTGATGGCCGATCATTCCCCTGCTAGAACCGATTTCTCCGCATTTTAATGATCGAAATGCGGGGTGGCTCATGTTACCTCGGGTTCGGATCGTCAACCATGGCATGAGGGAAGCAAAAAACGAGTCATTCACAAAGCTGGATAAACCTTTAGCCAGTCATGAACCTCCCTGAACAATACAAGAAGCGTTATGCCCGCAATGCCGCCGAACATGGACCGTCATACTCCAGACGATCGTGTATCTGTTGTTTTCCGAAGTCAATTTCAAGCTATAACATGCAAAGCCAGCTTAAGAATCGGATTCGACACTCTTGCTTAGGGATAAGTAAGCTATTGTGGCACAGATAGAGCCGCGTTGCTTTGCGTGTTAGATCCCTGCACGAGTTCATGCACACAGATGCTTTGCCGATCTGGGTTGCAACGTGTCATTGTCCCATTTTACCACTGGTTCTCTGAATTCCACATCTTTAACAGTGAAACTATACAACGGATGTCAGGGAAAGCAAGCCAGAAGCTGATTAACGGCGAAACAGACCACCGTGAGCTGACGATGCTACGATTGTTGCCGATCGTGTCGCAGGACATAATTAATGCAAGGGCCCCAGTAAACTCATATTAGAATTAAGTTCATGACCCATGCTATATCTAGTAGCCAACCCCGGACTAATATCATTTGCTTTGACCATGCTGGTAAAATCAGGAGTACAATGGTGATCGTTTATCCAGACCGAGGTCGGCATTATGTCACGGCATTCGATTCAACATTGATATATCGAAATATATATATTTACGATAATGTATGCCAAGGAAATAGTTCCTAAGGTGTAGCAACAGACTTTCATTTGCCAACATGAAGCCTGCTTCTTCTCTTCTCACGGCCCTCCTAGCCGCCTTCAATTTCTCCCCAGTTGAGGCTGCCCATTACCCAGCGGAGCAATCCTTGATGGTCAAAACGACGAGCGGAAAAGTCACGGGATTCATCAATCAAACAGCTCCCGCCGTCCGTCAGTTCCTCGGGATCCCCTATGCCGAACCTCCCCTGAACTCTCGACGCTTCCAACCGCCTCGACGGATCAAGGGCAATGGCCATATATCAGCAAAGAAATATGCCCCTTCTTGCATGCAGCCCATCAGCAAGAATCCAACTGTTTACACTGAGCAAATGCCCGAGTTCCTCATCAATGGCGGAGATTCTGAGGATTGTTTATACTTGAACGTATATGCACCGCTTGAGCCAGTCTCACAGAAGCTGCCCGTCTTCATTTACATTCCTGGTGGTGGCTTCACAGGTGGCGGCGCAGACTCTCTCTACAAGATCCCCGACAAATGGATCCAGAGAACACAGTCTCACATCGTCGTCACCATGAACTACCGTGTCAACCTATTTGGATTCCCTAACGCCAAAGCAGCCCATCAGAACGTGGGCTTGCTCGATCAGCGTATGGTAGTTGAGTGGACACGAGACAACATTGCGGCTTTTGGTGGTGACACCGACAAGATGATTCTATGGGGTCAGTCTGCTGGTGGTGCATCTGTTGGAATGTACGGATATTCGTACCCCGATGACTTGATTGTCAAGGGGTTGATTTCCGACTCTGGCTCAACAAGTACCTTGGCCAAGGCTTTCGGAAACTACTCAGACTTTAGCACCCTTGCGAGCTTGACGGGCTGTGGCGGTCTGGCAGATGGGGAGGAACTCAAGTGCATGCAGCGTGTTGATGCTTCTGTTCTTCAAGAGGTGTACTCCAACACTTCCAGCATCTCTTTTACACCTGTGGCAGACAACGTGACCGCTTTCTCAAACACCACCGATAGGCTGGCGAGAGGATTGGTTACGAGAGTGGTAAGTGGCTCCAGGCGCATATCCTCTCTGAAGACTCACTAACAATTGACCCTTTTAGCCATGGATAATGGGCAACAATGCAAACGAAGGTGCCGGCTTTGGAACCTATAATGCGAGCGGAGTATCCCCTTCCCAGGTCGCCATCGGTCTGCAGGCCATTACCTGTCCCGTAGCGACCGAGATTAGGTGAGTACACAAGGCCATGGTGGGAATTAGCTGCTCACATTACTTGCAGAGTACGAGCACAGTTTGGATACCCGACATATCGATACTACTACACTGGAAACTTTTCCAACATCTCACCCTTGCCTTGGATTGGAGCAACCCACAGCGGTAAGTAACTGTTCCCCCATTACCCTTCATGGCTAACAGGCGGTATAGCCGAGCTCCCCCTTCTCTTCGAGACACATTATGAATATCGTGGAAATTCTACCGAATACGAATGGCAAGTCGCCCACGGCATGCAAGGTGAGTCGGCAACTCTTCATGGACGGGCAATCCGAGAAACTGACAAGTTTTTATAGCTCTCTGGCTTTCGTTTGCGCAGAACCCAACGAAGGCCCCCCGAGATGGAAACGGAATTACTTGGCCGCTCTATCAGCCAGGGGAAGAGAAAATGGTGGTATTTGCGGAGGAGGGTAAGAAGTGGTTTCAGCTCAAGGATGAGTCTATCAATGACAACCAATGTCGACGGTGAGCAAGTAGACTACTGCGTTGTTGTCAATCTCAATGATATCTCCACAAGAGGTCATCATCCACAATACCTAGCATATAACAGTGATTGACAATCAAAAATTTGCACACTTAATCTCGCATCAACTTCGATAACCGATCTCAAATCTCATGCCCAGGAACTTGAAACAGCCGCTCATGATCAAGAAACCCGTGCTAAGTACAAAACGTGGCGAAAGCTCCGGTGCTAGCGCTGCAAGATGATCGAGATGACGTTATCCCCAACATGCCCCAGCGCCACGATTGGTTCTCGCCACGACACCACCTTGCACGACCGTGTGGCTGGAAAACCTGAAAGTTGACAGACTGACAACGTCATGCAAGGTTAGATTACGAAACATGAGAGAAGTTTGTTCTGGGTTCGGGGTGTTTACAGTATAAATGATGCCCGCTCTGCAGAGGTTGTAATGCGTCAGTTGCTGTTTCAACCTTATCCTGACGACATACCATGCCTCGAACACTGTTACTCTGCTTCATACACGGGTTCAAGGTGTGTCTCTTATACATGGTGATGTAGAAACTCCATACTAACTGTCTGGCTAGGGAACCGATGATACTTTTCACGACTTTCCCTATGTGCGTCCCCAGCGCTGAAGACAACCAAAGTCACTGCTAACCTCTCAAAGGACCTGAAAAAAGCAGTCGCCAAACAACTCCCCGACGACAAGGTCGAATCCGTCGTTTATCCCAAATATGAGACGACAGGCGAACTGGTTCAGGCCACTGAGGCCTTCCTTGACTGGTAAGTTCTCGCTCGTAAAGGCCTAGATATGCTAACAGTCTCAGGCTCAAGGAACGTGTAATGGACATGCGCAAGAAGAAATCAGAAAAGCCATGGCCGGCAAACGATCGAGACGTCGGTGTCATTCTTGTCGCCCACTCCATGGGGTTAGTCCTCTCATTCCTCTTCATCCTGCTTCATCGCTAACATCCACCCAGAGGCTTCGTGGCCGCAGATTCACTATTCCTAACCCTCAACGAAAGAGCAGCCAATGCCAACGAAGACGACCTCATCTTCCCCCTAATCCAAGGCATAATAACCTTCGACACGCCCTACAATGGCCTAGCACGATCAATGTTCGTCTACGGCGCCTTTTCCAACTACCAAAAGGTCAACAGCGTCTTCAACGTCATGACAGCTTTAGGAGCCGCTGCCCCTGCTGGCCTCGCGCGTCTCAGTGCTCGGCGTGCGGCAACTTCAAGTGTAGCTGCCGCAGGATCTAGTCCTCAGTGGAAAACATGGCAGTTAGTCGCTGTCAAGACGGGCACGGTCGGTGCTATTGCTGCTGGGGGTGTTGCTGCTTATATGAATCGCGAGGCCATCATGAAGGGCATGCGAAGCGTCAAGAATATCAACAAAGAATCCGTCGTCGAGGGATACCGTTCAAGTATGGATGCTCTTGGGCAAGGTCTGGCCTACATCAACCGCGGAAACGTGGGCAAGTCATTCGCCTGGCTCTCGGATCACTTTACCTTTGTCGGCGCTCTCCTCAAACAGAAAGAACTCAACCGTCGACTAGAGCGCATGGGAGCACTCAAAGGCATCGGGATCCACGACTTTTACTGCTCCCTTGGTGAAAACGGTTACTGGAGCGGAGGTTACTTTGTCCCTGAAAGAACCTTTTGCGCTGTACCCGAGGAGAGTCACTCAGCATATCCTCTCTTCGAGAGATGCGTCATGCCTAGAGCCGGCGATGAGATTGAAGCACATCTCAACATGTTTAAACCGGAAAGACATCGAGGTTATGAGGAAATGACGGACAAGTCAGCCGAGTTGATTAAGGAATGGTTTCTCAGCGAAGAAAATGTCGTCGATGATCCCCAGTTCCGGGAGACACCCCCTGAGGAAGTTGCCGAAGAAAAGACGGCCCAGGAGATCCTAGAAAAGGGTACCACTCAGGAGGAAGGTGAAAAGGCCATCGGTGGGGAGGAGAAGGCGAAGGAAAACGAACTGCCTGACGAGTCTCCTATTGACATTGCAGCCGCTGCCTCTCTGGTCCCGCTACCCGATGACGAGGGCGACTTGATCGGAGATGCAAACCCTGAAAATGCCGACACACAAGAGAAGAGAAACTATCTCAACTACCTCTTCGGAGTCGCGCAACAGGCTGGCACAGGTTTCAGCGATGTCAAGGGCTGGCTACCAAGCAAGATGCCTCACATGCCGAATATGCCCAACATGCCAAGCATGCCTAGTATGCCCGCAATGCCCAAGGTTCCCAACGCAGTCTCCTCGCTCGGGAATGTTTCAATTCCAAGTGTCAGTATCTTCTCCAAGAAAAATGAGGCCGCTCAGCAACCCGAGGAAAAGGGAGCCGAGAAGAATGAGGGCGGGGGAGAGAAAACAGAGGGCGAGGGATACAAGGCGCAGGAGGTTAAGGAGGTTCAGGAGAAGGATGCTGGTGAAAAAGAGTTAAAATCTGATTAGATGCATTATTATTCTTTGTTACAAGGGGGAATTTCCGAGTCTCCAGCCGTTCCACTCGCCAAAGTAGTACTTGATACCCTTTCCGGCATCGGGGAGGGACACGGATCGTCCAAGGATGATGATCAACATGATGACGGGGAGACCCATGGTGAAGTAGACGGCTCTACCGGTTGTTCCAACGCCCTTGAACATGCAAAGCCAGACAGTGAACCAGATAAAGGCACACCAACCGACAGTCTCACCAATCAAGGCCGTACCGGGGTACTCAACATATCCCCCATTCTCGGGAGCAATGGGGTCCCTGTTGGCAATGACGTCCTGCATATAAAACTCCATGCCCCGACCCTTCCACGGCAGGAGACTGTGGAACGAAGCCCGGAAGTAGTGCATGACCCAGGCAAGGATGGGCACGTAGTAGGTTGCCACGACGAAACCCGTCATTATGACGGCGAACCCGAGACCCTTGAGATGCTTGTTGATGCCGTGAAAGGCAACCACCACACTACCTCTGTAAGCCTGTCCGATGGAAATCTCGAGAATCAGGGTTGGGGTTCCCAGGAAGATGAGGGCGATGAAGTAGGGGATGAACCAGGCGAGTCCATTGTTGGCAAAGACGACAGAGGGGTATCTCGGGAGGTTTCCAAGACCGACGGCACCGCCCTAGACAGATGATTTAGCCATTAAACAACATCAGCGCAACTTTCTTCAAGCTTACCATAGCTGCCAATACAAAAGCGGTACGTGATGGCCACTTGTCACGGCCATCTGACTCCTTCTCGGCGTCTGGCGCGACGAACTGGTAAATCTTCTTCAGCGTAGCGGCCATGGTTGTGTATTCCACACAAGAAGTTCTCTCTTCTCTCACTCACACCACAACAAATGCTCAGCTCAAATTCCTCAAGAAGCCGCAAACTATGCGATGATCCGCGAACACTTCTTCAGGGCAGAACAGTGGTTATTTATGCAAACCCGCACGACTCAGAATCCCTCCGAGCTCGATGTCGCGTCACACGGTCTTGGCCGCGGGACAATCTTACCCCCCTCCTCTATACGCCCGCATCCTTGCCTCCCCCAAACAGCGGAGGAGGGAGGACCTGTGGGGAGTAGTCTTGGCGCCGAGACAAGAGAATCCGGAGGTGGGCAGCTCAACTGGCCATGATTCGTCTCGCCTGTGGTCGGCCAAGCCGTCGAGCCACTGTGCGGGGGCGCCAAGCAAGAAGAGTACGGGGTTTAACATCCATGATGCTTCAGCCTCTAAAAGATGGTTCATAGCAAGGGTATCGATGTTTTATGATGCAGTATAACAGGTCGGGATAGAGGCTGAACAACTTGGAGGTTTTTACAGACTTTAGAGTTAAAGTCTACAGCCGGGTATGTTGGGCGAACTCACTAAGGACGGTCCGCGAATACTGGGCTAGGGCAACTGAGGTGGCCAGTGGTTTCTGTTATATCTCACCGATTGAGTTCTATAAAGCATACCTGACATACTGAAAAAGAGATTGTCATGAGAGTGGATATTCAGCACTCTCGATTTGTTTCTGTCCAGTGCTATCCCTGTCTGATGCGTAAACTCACCGATACCAACTCCAGCTGTCGATACATGATACTCACCCGTCCAGATTGTCATGTCGAGAATGGGGTCTGGAGCCTGATCAAGGTGTGAACTCTTCATGATGCCTACAAGAAATGATCCAGCACAAAATCTCGTTTCTGAGAGGTCCAGGCGAGAAAGGCAAATTATTTGGGTATCAAAGGTGGTGTGATGCGTCGGCCTGGCTAGCCAAGTTGCCAAGCCAAAGGTCCCTACACTGCTTTTGCTTTTCATGTTCCTCGTCTTGTTTACGATACTGGACGTATACCAGCAGGTGGCTCCTATTCCTCGGCCTTTTGACCATAGACAACGCATCTGTATCATAGTCAGTTCAGGTATCTCCAAGTTTGCTTTACCGTGATGATGATTGTAGGATACTAAGAAAAGTGCTGGTACGTACAGCTCAAGATATGAGTGAACGCGACTATCCAGAAGTTCCCTCTGCATCTCGTCCAAGAAGTCTGATACTCTTTCAACGCTCCACTGTTCGCGGTTAGGTTCAGTTTGCACACCGAGTTCGGAAGGGGGAGCAACATACCCCCAATAATTCCGTCAACCCTCTGATGGAGAAACCTTCCAATCCTTGGAGAAGATACTGGCGATTCCAAGCACCCCACTGCTTCAGCTGTTTGTCTTTAGGCCACATCCCGATCGGTAACTTGATCCGTCGCTCGGTGACGTTGACGTAGCCAGCTTCTCTGATGGCATCGCCGACTGTTTCACACGCCATAAACGTCTTGCCTGTCATTTTCCCCACCTCCTCGAATATTTCCTTCCAGGTAATTAACGGAGAGTCTGGTCTGATGGTGTTGTCCTCTGACTGAGCGATGGCTGATAATTCCACCTGCTCCACCCAACCGCCGGGCCTGAGAGACCTAGAGGACAAACTCTTAACAATGGTAGAATTAATAGCGTCTGGAGCTCTCATGCCATTACCTTAGGCTTTTTCTGTGAAGCTCAACCCAGTCTGGGACACACCCGATCAGGGCTCGGATATGGATAAAGTCAAAGTGGTTCTCGCCGAATGTCCAGTCATCGTTGACGTCGTCGACCTTGAACCTGCAGTTAGGTGGGACAAAATTTGGTTGAATCGGAGATAAATCTATGCCGAGGACGGCGGCAGACGGATGCTCGTCTGCGAATTCACTGACAAAGTCAATATGCGGATACTTTGGATGCTTTGTAGCCAAACTTACATGGCCCATACGCCAGTCCCGCAGCCAACATCAAGGACGTTATGCAAAGCCGTTTAGTATAAGGACGGGTGGCTCAGACGGGAAGGGAGACTTACTTGCGGATAATCGCCAATTGGGGCCTCGCATAGTTTTCCGTCGAGGACAACCCGGTATAGCTCGTGCCTTGATTATCAGAAGGTGGGTGGATGCTTAGCGCAGGTAGCTTACATCAAGTCTTCGGCATCCTGTTGTTGTTCATCATTAGGGGCCCTGTCTCACAGTCAGCAACATGGTCTCACAAAATACTTTGTACCAAGCAGCTCACCAGTAAGAGCCATCTTTGTATGCATGGTAGCGTCGCGAATTTTCCCACTTGTAGTTTAGGATGGAGGACCTCAGCGACATGCCATCAGTTGCAGCCTCTCTTTAGCGTCACGGTTAGCCTGCATTAGCTGGACGGGAAATGAATGACGGTCTCACGATTCGGGATAAGCAGAGTCTGTATCATTGAGATCCGAGTCCTGTTTTATGTATGTGTGAACACAAAAGACATTGATGGCGTTGAGACTGCAGTGCATTGCAGGCGGCACGGCAGAGAGACAGACAGACGGGAGGACTCACAACTTCAATGGTATTGGTCGGCGGCTGCCCAGGCGGTGACTGATCCATCGACGATGAGCGGCGACTTCTTGGCGACAGGCCAGTGGGAGGAGACCCAGCAGAGGACATTGGGGAGGTTCCGCTTCAGAAGCACAGGCACACGGGCACAGCAGGCGTGCCAGACTGCCGGTACCGAGCTTGAAAAGGGGCAGCGGCAGCAGCAGCAGCAGCAGCAGCAGCAGGAGCAGGCGGCGTATGTATTACAAAGAACGAGGCAGTGAAAGGATGGATCGGGATCGAGGGGGGAGGTGAATGGCATGAGAGCGGGGAAGCGGTAAATCAGGTGGTGGTGTCGTCGAGTGAGCGGAGCAGCGA
>JABEEN010000658.1:0-40618 GCA_013363205.1 Fusarium tuaranense | reverse complement strand
CTGAACTATGTCTTCCGAGACCGGCTCTCCGACGCCGACTTCTTCAGGTAATGGCGACGATAACACCGAGCTCATTGTCGCCGTCGTGGCATTGGTCATCTCGGTCCTTGCCTTCGTCATCGCCATCCTTCAAGCTCTTCAGCAGTACTTTGCTTCCGCCACGGGTTTCTCGTCATGCAGTCCAGCTGTGATAGGGAAATGGGCGAATTTTGCACGTCGACAGATGCTCTGGACTGAATTCCGCTTCGAGGTTCAGTTTGAGGTGCCTGTCATATTTGTCGCGAGACCTGAAAACAAAAAAGGTCCCCTGGGTGATGATGAGCTCACCGAGGACAAGGACAGAAAGATCATTCGCCTTGATGGCGGTGAGGATAACTTTCAGTACACGTCCAAAATGGAGGAGTTTGACAAGCAATTCAAGCAGAGTCAGCAGCAGGTGGTGCACACCGCCGACAACGAGAAGGCAACCTGGTACGCCCTTTTGATGGCCATCTGCCGCATGGAAAAAGAGTCACGGGACTGGCAAAAGTCCAAGCTGGAGGACTCTTACAAGACAAATGGCCCAAGACTTCTCCGCAACAATACGGCACCTCCCGATGCTCCGGCTCCAAGTCACTCTATGGTGGTTTGCATGCAGAGGAAGAGACGTACTTGGGACAGTATGCCCAACAACATCTCAAAACCCTATGCCACGACCACCATCTCTCACCTGGTTGAGATTGCTGCCATGCTTGGTATCTACTGGAGACAATTCGACCTCAACAACGATCAATATCGCGCACAAGGAAACGGCTTCGTCATCTACGGCTCATACGTCGACGGCCTAGGAATCACATTTACTTTCCAAAAGCAAGGGCCAACATGGTTCAAGCAAAATCGCGTCATTCCCAACTACGATGTCAAGAAGTACTGCTTCGGTATTGCACCTACCATCTTCTTAGCACCTGATAAGGATAGAGTGTACGCAGATGAGCCCAAGGACGTTGGAAGTCTTCAACTGGGAAGCCTTTCAGAGATTGCGCACACTCTTGAGGTGTTTGGATGTGGTATCAACACGGTCAACTACTTCCGCAAGAACCTTGATCAAGCCCGTCATAGCCACATCTTTCCCAGTAAGTCTCCTTGATGCATCTCTTTGCTAGAACGAGTCTATGAAAAGGCATATACTAACGATAGAGCAGTTCCATTCGAGATCCTGGGAATGGTAGGAAAGACCCTCCATGTTAAGGACACCGTCTTCCGCATGCTTCCCAACCCGACTATCTTCTACTGGGACCCCAACACTTTCTCCATGCCCACGCTCATGGCCGAATTTCTCACCTCTCTGAGAGTTCTCCACAGCGAGAAGCTTCTCGAGGACAGCAAGCAAGTCGCCGATATCCTCAACTGGGCCGATAGCCACGACAGCCACTTCACCAAGCTGCGAGCCTCCTCTTCGACGCTGGTCAACATCAGCGAGGACATCAGCGGCGTGAACCTGGTTAATGAACTCAACCATCTACGCACTGGTATTGAGCTTTGTGATGATTTCTTTGAGCCGGCCACATTCTCTTTGGTTCGCAAGGTTTTGCGCATTCACATGCAAGAGATCCTCAACCTCCTAAATGAGAAGAAGGATAACACCAAGAAAGATGGCGAAGATGATGAAGAAGGACCCATCACCATTGAGGACCTCGACTCCGCATTCGTCAACGAAAAAGAAGCCCTCCTAATCCAAATGTACTTCGAAACCGTCCGCCAAAACGTATCCCGAATCCTTACAGAGCAGGACGACAAGAGCAAGAAGAGACAAGCCAGACGGGCCAGAAGAGGTTCAGTCAACTCAGGAAAGGCAGGAGAAGCTGGAGTCAAGCCACCTCAGCCGATATCCGAGCGTCAAGTCAACGAGATCTGGTGCACGCTCGTTTTCCGCATGCTGTGTTGGCTGCAGCTGCATGAGTTTCATAAGATGGATATTCAGGTGAGCAAGAGTGATGCGTATGCGAGTCGTATTCCGGTGTACATAGTCTAGATACCATTTGGAATTAATGTCTTGAAGTTGAATTAGGTGCAAAGTCCCTCCTTACATAGATCATAACACTTCTTAGTGCTCTAGTCGATAACGTCGTGATCTTCATTGCCACAGACCCAGCGTGGTTGTTCCTGGCGACTTGATGATCCTGTTGCATCGGTCAAGTTGGGCGGCCCTGGGCCCAGGAACGCGGAGTCTCCTTCATGCCATTCTGATGGTAACTCGAATTGGTTAGATAGAGTCAGTTGGTATTGAGGCATGCTGTCTCCTTGGCAATACAGCCACGTCTCTCTGAATCGTCGGTACGCTGAAAGCGTTAGTAACTAATAAGAACAAAGATTGGTCCAAGAGAGGAAGGTTACCTCCATGGTCAGAAAACTGAATCGCCAAGTATCGCATGTCGTCTGCCGGCTGTGTTGACAGTCTGGACTCTGAAGAGTGGTTTCTCCTTCTCTGAGGCTGTGCCCAATATGCCGCGATCGGACGACGACCGCTGCCACCGTCTTGATTCAGAGTCTCAAGTCGTAGCTGTTTAGACTTGTCGTCTATGTGGGTGATCTCGACGTGGAAATCTTTCAGATTATAGTTACGATATTGGCGGCTGAATCTATTCTGATAGATGCTGAGCGAGTGGAGGCCAGTCAGCCGATCTCTCCATAGTTTAAGTCGTTGGATAGTCGCCACTCCCCTAACGTTACCGAAGCTGTCGGTGCGGCCGTGAATGTTGGTCCAGACGACATCCGTATCGTAGAAATCGACGAGGTCCCTTTGGCGTAGATCTCCCTGAAACTGAATTGAGGACTCGACCGAGGTGAACTCGTACTTCACGTTCACAGACTCGTCATGGATGCAGACCCCCTCACTGTTGACATATCGGATACGATGGGGTTCAAGGAACGTTATATATCGCTCAAGATCCGCAGGCTCAACGTAAGGACGGTGGCGCGTATGGAGTGTATGTGAATATAGATCGGATGGCTTATTTGAAGGAACTATGATTGTTAACATTAGCTAGTCCTTAAGGAAGGAACAGGGAAATTATCTTACAGTAATGCTCAAGAACCTCGCCTTGGTTGCTCCCTTGCCAGATGACTCGACGTGGGTCTGACTGCTGTACCTCCCAGGGGCCTAAGTTGATAGCGAGTTCCTCGGGAGTGTCTTCGAATAGAGTTCTAGAGAGGACAGAGTTAAGTACAGCAATAATTAGAAGAGTTTATAGGAGACCGTACATCTCCGCTTGGAAGCTAGGCAGACTACCATCAACGATCCGAACGGATAAGGTATGGCCGCCAGTAGGAACGGTAGATAAGGAGGGTTGAGATATTTCATCTCCTTGAGGGGGGTTACCAGGAGAATCAATAACGGTAGGGTTAGTATGAGTCGGCTCTGTTTCCATAGGGTCAAGGATAGTGGTTTCAGTCGCTGTAGGCTCAAAACTAGACTCGGGGTATATGAGGGTGTTTTCGAGGGCGAGGGAGAGATCCATAAGGCAGTCAATGTAGGTTTCCATGTCATCAAGAACGTCTTCCAAGCTGCATGGGCCATTCTCGTCATCTGAAAGACAACCGGGGTCTTCTGTAGCGTTGGGCGCGTTAAGAATAACACCAGCTTCCCTCAGAAGTCGCTGAAGCTCGCGAGTCTCAGTGGGAGCGTTTGCCGGCCCTGAAGGAGCAACCGCTTGAGCTAGGTCGTTATTGGCAACTTTTCCAAGCTCATGAAGGGTGGAGAGAGCAGCCTGATAAAGCTCGGAAGACGGGGCGAGGACCTTGTCCAAGTGTCCATCAGCAGCCGAGACGCCGTCTCCCCATAGAAAGAGTCGTTCCGATTCGCTGCGTAGCCGTCGCAACTGCTCAGTCGATGCGAGTCTTTGGGATGCCTTGACACATGAGTCCAAAATGGCGTTGAATAAGTTGCCAATCAGGCCAACTGATAGATGGTTGGGGGGGTCTGGCCCCATGACTGCTCGTCTCATAGGGGTGTCGCACGGGCACACAAAGGTTTGCAGTGCTATGGTTCACTGACCCCGTGTCGTCGGACAAGATCGGACCTTTTCCAGAGAGCCTCCTTCATGTAGTGAATATGTGACTGCTGAGTTGGATGAGCAAAGATGGGGTCTTATCACACAACCTGCAGATGAAGGGCTGGGCACGTGAGGTGGGTGATTGGCCGCCTCACTCATCAACCCCTCACTTGGCATCAGCTGAAACACCACGGTAAACCTGGGATCTCAACCTCTCCAGACTATTTGATGAACATGTATCCAGTGATCCGGACACCAAGTTGACGGATACCCACAACTTCGACCACCGTACACCATGGAGTTCATCGTTGGGACGGTCCTGGCTGGCGTCCCAATTGTCCTCGAAGCATATGATCGGTATTGGGACCTTTCTAAAGGTTTCACCACCTTCCGCCACTATTCGAAAGAATTAGTTAAGCTAGACACAATTCTCAACACACAAAAGACTCTCTTCAGAGGCAACATTGTCAAACTACTCACTGCCATCACGAACAACACAGAGAGGGCGCACGGGTTACTCTCAGAAAGGAGCCAGGAGACATGGCAGACGTTGAGGCTTGACGCTATCAACAGCGAGCAGCGCCTTGAGTCACTCAGAGACACCTTTACGTCCTGGAAAGCTACACTTGATCAGGTTCTCTCATCAGTCACGACGATATGCCTCGAGGTGGAGAGCTTTCGAATAACGAACGAGGTGCCAGTTGACTCACTCCCCTCAAGGGAGATGCTCAAGCAACTACGGAAGAGATTCCGATTATGTTGGAGGAAGAGTGAAGTTCAGGATTCCATCAAGGAGTTGCGTGACTTTACAGCTGACTTTAATGAACTGACGGCTCGGATCATCAGCGAACTCAAAGAGATACAAAGTGCACCAGCCAAGGAATCTGCAATACGACGAGGACGAAGTCAGTCTGGGAACCTCGACAGGTATCGTCAAATCCAGTCAGCATCACTTCGACTATACAACACCTTTGCCCAGAGATGGTCTTGCACAAAACACCCGAGACACACCGCAAGCATCTCCCTTGTCGACTTCAACGTGTCCGGCAAGTCAAAAGTCGCAGAAAACAGCATCAAGTTTGACGTTGCTATCGCTTGCGAAGGTGGCTCCACCAAGGCACTAGACTCGTTGATCTGGCTAGAGGTGGAAACAATTGACACAAGAACTTCAAATACTGAGAACATGACAACACCTGGAGCGAACGAGGAAGATGCCTGGGAAAATACGATGCAAAAGATGACGGAACATGCTCACCGGGTATCTTTTGAGCCATCTGGAAGCATCAATGCCGAGAATTCGACCACCAGCAGCCGTACAAGCCACTCAGATTCTATCATAGATCTCGAGATGATCGAGGATCTCTGCCGACACTTCCAAATCCCAAGACCGATATGTTCCTCTACATGCGTTGGCTACCTCACTTATGCCGGTCTTCACCACTTCTATCTCCCGCCTCTAGGACAACAGCCAACTGGGCAACAAACTTCCCTGGCAGAAATCATCACATGGATATCTAAGGATGAGCTTACTCGCACCCTCCCAAGAACTTCCATGATTCATCTTGCTGGCTCTTTGGCCACTGCTGTCTTGCAATATCACTCTACGCCATGGCTTCCAAAGACTTGGGAGAGCAGTCAGGTACTCTTCTGTGGATCTAGGGACATCCTGGAGGACGCCAGCATCATCTCATCAACGAATCCATACTTTCGAGTTGGCTTCTCTAAAGTCCCAGAAACCATGAACCGCAAAGAATTTGACCGCAAACCCGTAGGAAGCCTTCCCAAAGCAAATACCCCAATTTTCCCACCACCCTCTTCCCTCGCCCGTAACGCGGTTCTCTTTCGCCTGGGTATAATTCTCCTCGAGCTGGGATATAGTCAACCGTGGCCACAGCTTCGAAACCAGTCACTCTCGAATCTCCCCGCTCGACATCAAACCGACTACGATGCTGCCGAGAAACTGGCGCAGACGCCGCTCTTGCGGAACCGAATGGGGCCAAGGTTCTCAACTATAGTACGCAAGTGCTTAGGCTGTGACTTTGGGCTGGGAGAAAGTGATCTCGCCAGTGAAGAGCTGCAGGGAGCGTTCCTTGTGGGTGTGGTTGAAGCATTAAGGGAGACTGAAAGAGGCTTAAGACGGTTATAACAGAGTTTAGAGAGTAAGTTCTATTAGCATAGATAGACTCACGGCTCTCAGCGCCGTCATGTGTTCTGTAGCTTAGCTCTTTGCTAATAACACTGATGCCTTCTTTTATAGGCAGAGAAGCTTCATTGTCACAAAGGTAGACCCATTAATAGGGAATTTTCAGCCTCATCCGAAAATCTGCGCTTGAAATCATGGTTTCTGGCCGTAGTGTGTTGGACATTGTCAGCCCTTCCGTTTCTCCTGTGACTATTCATCGCCCCTAATCACAAGGCTTTGCCTGCCTTAGAGTCTGATTAGCAGACTACCTAGAGGTCTCAACTCTCGATCCATGCTCGTGGCAGGGTGCTGTGTAGCGTTCTTCTGTTATGACGAAGCAGCTGCGTCGATGACTTCTCCTATGTCCGCCTGGGCTTCACGTTGGACATCAAGGTCATGAACTCAGTCACAGCCAATACACTCGAGACATGACCTGCAATTGTATCACGGAGTCAATTAAACGTTTTCAGCCCATGGATATCAAGGTGACCGGGTGTCTGATGTATTGGTGTCGGGTGCGCCTACCCTGCTGGTTTGTCTTCAAGACTGAACAGTGACCATGCAGCAAGACTCTCTCCATCACATCCACAAGACATCTATATATTCTCATCCCAAGTTCGTTCTAATTCTCCAGATGTGTTCTCTATCATCGTTGAAGTCGGGATAACCCACACACAAGATCGTTCTCATTCTTCACTTCAACTAGACTTTCAACCCAGCCACCATGTTCTCTACTCTACTCCCCAACATGGAGGAGTACGACGTATACGATCAAGACAATCCAAAGCTGCTCATACGGAGCAAGATCAACTTCCACCTCGCCGCCAGAGACATTGAACTTATACAAGGCCACATCCTGAGGGCCCGTGTTTCTTGGGAAGGGGATTGGAAGTTGGTGACGCTTGACCTTGATCGGTACATCGGGACGAGCAGCGAGGGTCGCCTTGTTTGGGGTGCCAAGGGTGAGCCTCTATACCTTGCTGCCCAAGAGTCTAACTAAGTCTTGAAATTCTTTCCAGATTTCTCTTGGTCATCTACCAAGGTTGAAATGGCCAAGGATGTCTATGGCTGGTGTCCCATGCTTTATGCAACCTCCATGGACTCTCGTGGTCGAACTCTACGCAGCGGCCTTAATTTGGCCCAATGCATCGGCATAGAGAACGGTGCCTTTGTTTGCTGTATGATCCCCCCTTTGCATCTCCCTTGATGATAACTTAACTGAGTTTATGACTTCCAGCTCCCCACATACGGTTCGAGGTGAGGCCGGTGATGAATGAACGACAGGCGGTCCTCTATTATGAAGTGTCGTCCTAACTTCGCTTGACCCAAGGTTAATCCAGGGTCAGAATTTCGATTTTAATTTTGGTATGGTTATTCATCAAGGTTGTCATTTGTCTGTATTGGTGTTGGTTGGTATCGTGGGTAGCGTTCGCCTTGGAGACGTAGCCATGTTCACTACTTACATAGCTTTTTGACGAGTGAACTCAGCTTCTTAACACACTGTGTCTACCATATCCCATTGTGAGGCGGAATGGGTATCGAGAGAGTTGGAGCAGCAGTTACGAAGTGATGATCTGGGGTAACAAGACTCAAAGGACTCCTCAATTCTTTTCTCCCATTTCTCCTCCCATTTCTCCTTAAACTCTACACTCACCCACCCACATCCTTCTGAATCTGCGTTCTAGTCACTCTTTGTCCAGCCATTTCAGCCTCACCACGTTATCGTCCTGAGGCCTGAAGCTGTGATATGAAATGTCAATGCCCTCATTTTCATCCCCTAACTCATCAGTGATAATAAGGCAAGAGTCTCTAAATCACTGACGTCTAAAACCCATTTAATACCGGTACTTGCTCTTCCTCAAATAATCTTATGATACAACACCAAACTTCTCATATCCTAGTCAAGACAGTCACTTCTACCACTCCGAACCATCTTTAAAACCTCAGTATGAATTTCCACCTCAGAATGGACGATATGCGGCTATTTCATGGCCATATTCTTGTTGTCAATATGTTTGAGGAAGGTATATGGTGGGATACGTCTCTCGACCTTGACCCCTACATTGGAAACCGCAATGGCCGCCTCACTTGGGGCTACGAATACAATAGTGAGCCCTACTTCTTGGCCACCCATTGAGTCGCACTGACTAACCTCTAATACTCTTCTAGACTATTCCAGGGAGGCCAGGAACATCCGGCTCATAAGGGATCCCGACGGTTGGACCCCAAACCTTCATGCAACACTTAAAGACCGTCAGGGAAACGATAAAGATAGCGCTATCAACCTAGCCCAGTGCATCGGCATCCGCAATTATAACCTTATTTGCAGTATGTCGCCTACTGAACGTCCCTGCTTATATTTACATTGACTGATATGGAAGATTACAGGGCCCGAACTGCGATTCTTGACGGAACCGGTGAGGAACGACGCGCAAGGAAT
This sequence comes from Fusarium tuaranense, assembly GCA_013363205.1. Lineage (NCBI taxonomy): Eukaryota > Fungi > Ascomycota > Sordariomycetes > Hypocreales > Nectriaceae > Fusarium > Fusarium tuaranense. The sequence continues at coordinate 31,965 of JABEEN010000658.1, read as the reverse complement.
CATTTATTACAAGAGGATCTATTCTTAGCCAGCAAAGTCCCAGCCTGACTGGGTCAAGTGATTTGGAGCATGCCATGACTCAATGATGTGCACTTGTGGCCTAAATCCGTCTTGTGGTTAGTCTTCCTAGACTTGTTCGCGAACAGTGCCCGAGCATTCGGTCATCAAACCACTGTCTCTCATGATTTCCTCCGTAGGAAGCCAACAAACTCCAGCGTTTAGTGTTAAAATCGATGTCATTATTCATTTGGCTGGCCTTTCCTACTGAGGTGCAGGCCCTCCCTTAAAAAGACACGCCGCATTACAGCCCAAAGCAAAGGGCAGGGAAGCCCCTACCGTTACCACTTCTCCTTCTCTACCTTTACGAATATAAATTTTATAATTAGCCCAGAGATACCTAAAACCACCAATATAGAGTATAACTATACACTCATATGCTACCTTGCGACTTCTGGAAGATCAACTCAACCTTATATGGTGTCTGTGGCTCTTAAGAATAACGGCTTCCGTGCTTGTGAATGACTGGTAATAGTGTCATGAAGGCACGCAACCACTTTTGGCGGATGAGCACTAGCATCATTAGATCTCTGATGCACTGGCGCTTAAAGGCTGACACCTTGTGACTAGTTGGATGTCCAGCTTCTCGACTCAACTACGGATGAGCATGGAGCCAACGTCTCTTTTTCACACCTACTGCACATCTATTTAAGGCCTTCAGGGCAACTTCTTCCCCTTCCTCGACTCTACCTTTCATTTAACACACATATTTCTCATCTAGCACTTAGCTTATGTCTTATACTAGCCAGCATATTCGCTCTCAACGCCTGACAAGACCTCTCATAACTCAAGATGGATCCCGCAATGAATTTCCACCTCGCAGCCAAAAACCTCAGGCTCGAGAACAACCGCTACCTAAGAGCGTCTGTCTCAATTCTAGGAAGATGGGTAGAGTCGAGCATCGACCTCGATCTCTACATAGGGAATAATAACGGAGCTCTTTCTTGGGGTGGCAGTAGTTGAGTCTCCTATCTCTTGTAAGAGAAAATACGATATGCTAATCTAGCAAACCCTCGCTCAGACTTCTCTCAAGGAGCCACCAACGTCAGACTTGGCAAGGATCCTGGCAACGGCTGGTGTCCCCTTGTTTTTGCAACGATCAAAGACTCCCTCGGGGTTTCCAAAAACTGCGGTCTCTACCTAGGGCGTTGCATTGGCATCGAGAACTATGGTCTCTCTTGTGGTATGATTTTTAAACTCTATATACTTGACTTTGACTGAATTTGAGCGCTGTAGATATCAGCAAAGCACACTTGACAGAGGCCGTGAGGAACCCCCAAGGGGGAGTCAACTACTTTATCCTTCCATCGCGTGGGTACTATTAAGCTACGTAGGTTGGTACAGATGCTTACTCCACAGCATGGTGTGGCCATACGGTTGTTTTTTCTTGAGTCTAGCTCAGCTTCATACTGTTTAGCGTCAAGGTTAACATGTGTTCTTACACAGGGCCAACCCATTATCCTTTTACGGTTACCTCCATAGAAGGAAAACGCCATCTATGGTGATGATGTTCTATGTTATGGGGTCTGACCACTGTTCTGTTTTGATAGCTACTTGATTAGGTTTTGGTACCTCAGTCATTTTAAGGGAACCTACTGGTTTGCCAGTTTACCCACACTCTTTGCTTGTCATTCCCCTATTGTAACCCAGACCAGAAGTCTTCCTAGATTTGCTACCAGAGAGCGACCTCTCAATCTCCATCGGAAGCGGAGAGTTTATATAGCAAGAAAACTTAAGGTAGCTACTCTAAAATGTAACTATTGACTCGCCTCGTCTCTTACAACTAATTCTCAAAGATTGGCCCGACCTTGTCCACAAGGTCTGTGGCTCTTAGGAAGATCTTCATTGTCAACCAAATGCCAACATAAGTTTCTCTATCCTTCCCTGGCAGCGTGGCCACAGTTTGTCCCGAAGATGGCCTGTCAAGCTTCTTTGCATTACGAGGTTCACCAAAAGGGTAATCTTGCCAATCTCCACGCGCTATGGAGCCTCCTGAACCATGAAAGAGATAGTGCCGTATGTGGTCGTTTGTCCAGAACTGTTCCTCTGTTAACCCTGTCCCGAAGGGGGTGATGAAAACTCACGGTGACCCTCCCAATACTCCCTGACATTGTATTTGCGACCATTCGAGTGATGCGCTCCCCTGCCTCCAATCCCCTCGAAACCCTGTCTCCCTCAACGTGCCCAACCTTGTTGTAGATCCCGGTTTTTCCGTACTCGAAGATGAATCCTGATAGTTTGTCGTTGTTGAAAAAGGCATGGATGCAGGGTACATACAGCCAGTTTCCGTTGTGATCCTAAAATTTCCAGAATATCTTGCTTGGCACACGGCTGTTGAGTGAGCTTTGAGCAATGTCGTGCAGCCTCAAACCGGTTCCTAGGCGAGGCCGAGTGAAGTCGTAGATGTAGTAACACTGGTGATCAAAGCTCCATGCAAGACCACTCTGTAGGACTGTTAGCTTCGTTTAAGAGGATGGAAGTTCCAGCCATGAGTTCTTACCAATTTCTCGTAGGGGTTCTCTGCGAAAGAGTAAACGGGCATGTCCTTCTCACCCCTGATACGGATCCTGCCTTGTTTCTGCCCAGGGCCCACCATACGGAGTTGAACACTGGTAATTCTGCCACTGTTCTCACATTTGTCGTTGTTTGGGTGGCTCTCCTGTGCTTACCAGAAGGTAGAGCTGGTAATCCTTCCATCAGGCTCAAAGAACAAGGTGTCAACTTGTTGGAGCTATTGACCAACATATAGCGGCACTTCTGAGCCCCAAAACTCAAGGCAAAGCCCAGAGATGTGATCAGGGCCAGGTGCTCGACTGCGAACGCCGGCAGACACCCCGACTAGTCGGAATTTAGACAGCACAACAGATGTGAAACAGCTGTTTGGGTTTTGAAAAGCCCTAGGAGTGTTTGTCTAATGATCTTTACTCATGGGGAAGATACGTGGAGTTTGAGTCGGTCGTGGCCAAGATTTGAAGTGCATGCTAACATTTCTAGACATACCAGCCAGACAGTGTAGCCCATGATGTCTTCCGGGCCGCGGAAAAGGTGCTCTTCGCCTCTTGATCTAGAAGCCTCCAAGCAACTCCGGTGCCAACCTCGGAACTCCAAGGTCCGACCGTGATTCGTGTACATCTGAACCACAAGTTAGCTCACGCCGTCTCAGTTAGCATCTCCCGATGGGCCAGACAACACACCTTGATGACTTGAGGATGATCCCCTAGCTCAGTGTTGTTGGGATGTATCAACTTTGACTTTAAGATTCTCCCACCCTTAGGATCATCCAGCGCAATTGACTGCTCTATACAAGCCCACCACTTGCTTGCAGTATGTAGAGTCTCCAACATTCCAAAAAGCTTCTTCGCTCCCGTCTATGAAGAAAAAGACAAATCCCCCGAAGCAGTGGTCACCATCATCATGGGAAGTCACAATTCAGTTGAGGCGGGACAGTCGACTCTCGTCAGGGCCTCCAAATTTCATGTCGAAAGGGAATGTAGACAATCTCGTTCCCGCTTCAAGTATGTGAAGTGATGCCGCGCTGTCTCTGGCATTAGGCTCAGCGGGATTCCAGAACCAAGGCCTAACTAACATATGCCATGCTACTTGAGCCCCGAAAAGAAGTAGTTGGTTGATTGTAATGATGAAGAGAAAGAGAAGTTTATACAATTCCAAAAGCTGCCTCAAATACCCGCTACACCATAGGCCACTCCTGCACTCGAGGGCCCTTCCGAAGGACCAGGATCGGCCCAAAGTTCCAACAGCTGCACTGATACAAGCTTGCATGCCTAGAAATTTCAGTGGTAAGAATAATCCAACGAACACGGGGAAGTACTCACATCTAGACCGATGATCAATCCTGACAGTTCGCGCCCAGCCCTTGGGACGAGGGTAGTAATACCTACATCACTAGGGGGGTTGTTGAGGATGCCAGTGGTTCTCAGCAAGGTTGGGCAATCTCCATCTTGCAACAAAAAGCCAAGACCGACGACACCGTAGACAGAACATGCAACTTGGATGCCCATCAGTCGGGCTGTCGGTGTGATGATGATCGATTCTTCTGAATAGGGCATGATCAGGCCAGCTCGAGACAGCTCGGTCGTGGTGTTGGCACCAGATCGGTCAAACAACCTGATTCCGCTGACGTATTGGGCGCAGTTAAAGGTAATGAAGGACACCGATACCTGGATCGGCTCGGCTTCGTAGCCCATGAAACGGAAAAGAAGTGGCTGTATCCCGAATGAAAATATCCCCATGCCCCCCGGCCCTGAAGCATTCCCTTGACCAGCTCTCCATGCCACTTGACCAACGGAATACCCTCGGGAAGCGAGCTCTGGTTCAAGTTTGCTGCCGTCTCGCAGATTTCGAGTTTGTTCGAGAAGTGGAACCAAGCACTGGGTGAGATGGCGCAAGCACTGCCAGATTCGACGTCGGTTGCGGAAGTGACCCTCGAAACTCTTGTCCTGCAAGGTGTGTCTGATGTGTGCATACAGTAGTCGCCAATCCGTTGTCGAACTCGGGGGTTCTGAAAAGTATTCTTCCAAAGGGAAGAAGTTCATTTCCTTGTCTTTAGCAAAGCGGCTTGCCCAGAAGGACTGAGGAAGATGGGTCGGCTTGGAAACCTCTGCTACCCCTCGTGATGAAAGTCTGAGATTGCAGAGATCTGGAGATGACAGATAGTGGAAGATCGAGTGGTTCACTTCGAGAGGGAATCGGGAGAAGCCGTCTTGAGTGGCATCAGAGCGGGTCTGAAAAAGGTCTATGTCGGCATGAAGCGCTTGGTGGGAGACGCGAGTCCGTAATGCATTTGGGTCGGCCAACAGAAAATTCCAGGACTGGGGGAGCCTGTATGGCGAGTGGCAGATCTCTAAAGCGCCACCAAAGTCATGAGCGGGGAAGGGATTGTTGAAACGATCTCGCGGAAGACAGAAGAGCAAGTTGAACAGGTGCTCTGTAATTCGTCGAGGCTCTTGTGGCCGTCCTGTCAGGGACTCGAGTTGTGAGAGGAGAACCCGCCAGCAGGATTCGTGAAATACATATGTCCAGAACCGATTCGAGTAAGAGTAAGGCAGATCGTAAGGTCGCAAGTCTTGTTGCGTGTCTGCGTAGGAACCATCCGCGGAGCCGCTAGCCTAGAGAAACTCATCAGGGAGGGAGCCGAGACCTATGACAGACAAAGAGCGCCACCCATGCTTAGACGTAACTCAAAAGTTGTCAGCAGAAATATCGTAAAAAGAGAAAGCCTCCGGCGAGTGGCTCACCTGCACGGAGCTCAGCGCGCCAGTTGAGGCGCTCCCAAGGCGGCACGGAAGGGTTTGGGTCAGTATGGGGTTTAAGGCGCACCCCACACAAGATGCAATGATGGTACATCTTTATCTACAAGATCAGCGATCTTGTTTGTTCCCGCGAGGTGATGGAACGATACCTGTGCTGACCTTGAGGGTGCAGGTGCTGTGTTGGTCGCTCTGATTGATTGCGTTTGGAAGAGGATCAACACCAACGCCGCTCCTCGGTTGTGGGTCCGTGCACTAGATTTGACGCCGTTTAGCGCGTCTCCACACACGCGCTTGATGGTCGACAGATACAAGAGTCGCGCTACCCTGTAGTCATAGAGGTGGCATCTGGGATGAGTCTTAGAGAAGTGTGCCGGGCATCAGAAAACTCACGCTGGTCTCCTCATGGCGATTTTCAGTACTAGTACAAATTTCAGGCGCTGTCGGAACCTCTGGGTCCTGCCCTCTGCTCACACACTTGACCCAAACAACATCCCGACCTAGGTATACTTGAAAGAATTTGGCATCTTGTGTCGATTGTTTGCAAGTAATGAAGAACGTGGATTTAGAATGGCCCGTAAACTTTCCCCCTTTGACGCCACCACAAAGCTTGGTCAACAGCTTCTAGATATCGAGGTCGGCAGAAAACAACCAGCTCGGGGCATTGGCTTCTCATCTTGGTTACCCGATTCTAAACCATCCACCAATTCACGCCTTGGGACTTCAGATTCTAAAGATTGCTAGTTACTTTTAGAATTTGAATCGGGTTTTCCCTTCTTCTTCTTTCTCTTCTTCTTGTTTTTGTCTTTTTCTATTTTCTTTCTTCTAATTTTATTTTTTTGCTTTCAAGTCTTAATGTTCTTTTCTTCCAAGATCAACGATGGCTATGCGACGTTACTCTTCCATGAAGAAAACATTCGCGTCTCATGATGTGAAGTAAATGCAGTAAAGGTGCTGGCCAAAATATGCGTAGCTGACTGCGGGGCGTGGATTCCGCGGCAGGTTTGCCGAAGCCTGAAGGTTTATTAGACTCTTGCTCCATTATGTCAACGATAAGCTAGAGCTTTAACAGCATCATCAAGGATGGATTTGTGATAAATGATAGATGTCTATGGAAACACGTGGGATTCCGAAAAGAGACTCGGGTGCACTGAATTCCATTTTCGTCTATAGAGCGGAACCTCCGCCGCTTTAGAATGATCCCAGCAATGCGGTCAGCCCCCAGACTATCCCACATCTGGGACCAAGCCCCCTGTCTGTGCCCTCTAAGTAGCTAGCTATTCTGTAGATGTTCTAGGAGAAAGAACACGATTTGTTCTGGGCCCAAACTTTGATTTGTAGACGCTTGAACCTCGGGAGGATGACGAAGACGTCGTTATCATTCTAACAGCGGAATGGATCACAGTAACTGTGTGGACGCCGGGGGAAACCGAAAGAAGTGACTAGAGGATGAATTCACTTGTCTCTTGGGGTTTTCTGATTCATTCGTAGCGAAGATAACCGGAAGCCTACAGATAGCTGAAGCTTACAACGGTGTTGCAGCTTAAGAACGTTCTTGCTCACCGTAATAACGTTGCATGGCACTGCGCTGCATCATGCATATTTGCCATGGCTTTCTGCACGTTCTGCTTCCTACGGATCAGAGACAGACCCGGAGAAGAACCGTGACGTAAAGATGCGTGGTTAAAATGCAGGTCCTGAAGACGTTAGTTCCACAATTATAGTTAATAGTCTATCAAAACTAAGGCCAAAGATACCTAGCCAACAATTTGACAAGGGAAGCATTTAGCCGTGTCCGGAGATAATTCCTCATCGATAAGGTCTTGATGACATCTTTGCCAAGACTACTAAAATCCCGACTACCTGTAAGCGAACCAGCGAACCCCAGTGAGCCCCGCTTCCTCGATAGCAAGACAAGAGATAAGATTATGACATCGATTTATAAAGTTGCTACTTAATTCTTTTCTAAAGCGGAATCACCAGAGATTCGGATAAGGACCCCAGAAAAGGTAACGTTCCGGCGGGGGGGAGGCTGGGGAAACCATTTTTTGACAGGCCATCTAGAGATAAGAGGTGGATCGACTTTCTCTCAACTAGGTTTAACAGGAGAACTAGGGTATTGGCGGGGTTCGTGATATCTCGGGGTTTGAATAACATCCGACGAGGCCGGGACCCGAATTGGGAGGTTGTTATCGGACATGATGATCGACATGATATTCTATAAGTATGTCGAGGTTTCTTCAATTGCTATGCATCATTAGAAAGAGACCAAGCTACGGTTATAACCTCTTGTCAATATGCTGCCTTCTTTTGTTAATACCGCCGCTCGGGTTTTGGCCCTCGGTGCTCTTCTGGTTCCTGCCGTCCAGGCTGACTTTGATGCTGGTCTTGAATGGATCTCTACAAACAAGTCTTTGCCAAAAGTTGTGTGAGTGCTATATGATCCTCTCGCTGATCGTTCGAACTGACAGAAAGATACAGCATCTATAGCGCGAGAGGCACCATCCTCTCAGCATCAAACTATAGCCGACTTGACAATGTCAACTATGGTTCCGGTGTTGGTCCCACACCACAACAGCTGATCGGCAATGTGTCAGAGGTTCTAGATGTTGCCCAGTTGGCAGTTGTCAACTTCAATGTCACCGGTGGCAGCTCTGGTCTGAACTCGTCTCTGTACCTCAACATCAGCCAGCATGCAAACCGTCAGCTATGTGACCCAGACTCTGATATCGTTGGTGCCATAATGTTCCACGGCACAAACACCCTTGAAGAGACGGTAAATTCACTACTCCTCACCATATGCCCATGTACTAACTGGTAGCAGGCCTTCGGAGTTGATCTCACCTTCAACTGCTCCAAGCCATTCATTGCCACTGGTGCAATGCGCCCAGACACTTACATCTCTCCTGACGGACGTTCGAACTTCTACCAGGCCGTCGCTGCTGCTGTCTCGCCTGCCTCACGCAACCGCGGAGGTTTGATTGCTTTCAACGATCGGTGAGCAACACCGCACCAACGCACGCCTTGAGAATTCCAACTAATTAGCGTAGAATCACCTCCATCTTCTACTCAACGAAGCTCAATGCCAACACTCCTGACACCTTCAAGTCCTTGGAACAGGGAAATCTGGGCGCTTTCTTGGGCGGTCAGCCATTCTACTACTTCGGCCCGGCTTACCCAACTGGCCGACCTTACTTCGACGTCAGCAACACCACTGAACTGCCTTCCGTTGCCATTTTCTTCGGCCACCGTAAGTCGTCCTCTAAGCCCTGAAGTGACCATTGTAACGGACTTGAGCACTAACATTATACAGAGGGTTTTGATGCTTCGCTGATGCATGCTGCCGTGGCTAACGGCGCCAAGTAAGTTCACCCAGAAACATCAAGACACCCAATACTGACTTAAACCAAAGGGGTCTGGTTGTTATGGGCCCCGGAGCCGCTTCCCTCAGTCCCGGCGCCCGAGAGGCCGCCGCGGAACTCTTCAAGAAGGGAATTCCCACTGTTGCTGTCGCCCGACCCACCACTGGAACTGGCGTGCCATCCGTCAACCCTGGCTCTGTGTATGTTCATGGTTTTCACCCGCTTTCCTTTTGAAATTGGCACTGATAATCTTTGCAGTTTCTTCTCTAGCTATGTTGGTGCTGAGCAGGCTCGTGTTATGCTACAGCTCGCAATCAACGCCGGACTTAGCCTCGACGAGATCCGTGACTTGTTTGAAACTCCCTTGAGGGAGGCGGTTTATGCCCCTTGGGCCAACCAGCTTGCCTATTACTGATGGAGATAAATGGGGGTTATGAGTCATGAACGTGGTTTCAGCATTAGTGCTGGCATCACCAATGAACATTATGTTGAGAGGAGTAGAAGAAGCTGACTATATGATTGATGAATATAATTCAAGTTCCGCGACCAAGAAAAAAAAACCACCATAGCATTCACCCTGGCATTTGAATTTAGACCTGGAATCGGCGGTATCGGGGGGTAGACCTCGACTCCGTATCCCTCTTGGCTGCATTCTTCTTAGCCCAGTATTCCTTCAGAGCCTCCTCCACTGCATCGACATCTCCATAAGGATTAGCACGCGCCATACCCTCGACAGTTTCCACGATGGCCTCATCTGAGAAGGGCCCTGTTCTTTCTTTGACGTCAGAGAGCTCATAGGGCTTGGCACGCCACTCTTTCTGCATTGGGTCCAGGAATTGCGTGCTATTGTACCCAAAGTCATCGAGGGACGTGACGTTGAAAGCAGCCATCATGTCACTGTCTTCATGGATCAAGTTGTGGCAATGAAACATGTACAATCCGTCAAAGGGGGCATAGACGGCTGCAACGCGGACGGTTTCACCCTTACCCAGCCACACGACGTCCTTGAGTCCGGCGCTCTCATACGGCATAGTCCCCCGCCTGCCTTCGCGGTCAAGGACCAAGAAGTCGACGAGATGGACGTGGATGGGATGAGTCCAGCCTCCGGAGCTGTTCTCAAGCTCCCAGATCTCGACAGTGCCGCGGGGCACCTTGGCCAAGACACGGTTGGCAGCATCGGCAAACCCAACTCCGTTGATGCGCCACTCGCCATTGGTGCGGTGGAAGCGGAAATGATGGTTGATCTCGTTGGTTTCAGGCCTGGCGAAGGGGATATCCCTGAGTTTTTCAGGCACCGTCGAGTTGTCATCAACAGCGTCGGAGCTCACGACGAAACGCATCACCTTGTCTGTGTTCTCATAGTCGTCATCCGTGCCAATGCCACCGACTTTTTCGAGGTTTCGCAACTCGAGTGTTTGACCGGCATACTTGGAAAAGTCGAAAACAATCTCATATCGTTCGGCCATTGATACGTACTGCATTGGAAGTTGATTAGTTATTCGGCAGCTTCAAATTTGATTGACAGACTTACAATGTCTGAGACTTGAACAGGTTTGTTCAATAGTCCAGTATCAGATGCAATGACTTGGAAGCCAAGCCGGGAGTTGAGTGCATTTGAATTGACAAAGTACAATGCGAATGAACGAGAGATTGCGGCGTTCAAGAAACGGAACCGATACTTGCGTGGCTCAACCTTTAGAGAAGGCCATGGCTGACCGTTGACTTCAATGACGTCTCCCCAAAGGCTGTCCTTTTCGCCGGCTGTGGAGAAGACTGTACCATCCTCGTTGTACTGCTTGGAGCTCAGAATCAATGGAATGTCGTAGACACCATACCCAGAGGGTAAGCCGAGAGACTCTTCGGCTGCATCGGTGAGGATGTAGGCTCCAGCTTGGCCCATGTACGCATTCTCAGCAGTCTGTTGTGATATGTAAGTAAGCACTTTATGTCTCAGAGAGTGCAGTTTGATCAACTAACCAGATGCATAGCATGGTCATGATACCATTGAAGACGGGCAGACTGTCCATTAGGATAGTAGTAGTCCTTGTACTCTCCTGGTTGTGTAATGTCCTCAGCCCACCCGTCAAAGGGAGCTCGAGAGTAAGAGCCATGAAGGTGGACAGAGTTTTCATGTGCGGCATTGTTGATGAAGCGTACGATAGACTCGGTGCCCTTGGGGATCATGATGGTAGGCCCAGGCGCCATACCGTCGTAGCCAGTGAAGGTGGCATCTCGGAGGTTCGGGTACACAGACTTGGTAAAGGATTTAATCTCGATTTCAAAGTACCAGATGTCTTTGCCAGTCACGGGGTTCTTGATGATCCTAATGATCTATGAGCTTCTGTAGGGACTACACAGGGGGGTGATCTTACTTCAGGGGCTTCTTGACGGGAGGAATCGGGAGAGCGTTCCGATAGATGAGAGGGTACAATGGGCTTTCGTCGCTGCTCATGAGCTGGACAATGTCGTTGGGATCATCTTCAACGACTGCTTCCAGGGCGGCTGATTCCTCTGGTGGGAGATCATAGGTCCATTCCTGGGCTGCACATAACCCACCTAGACTGTTCAAAGCCAGACTAGGAAGAAGGAGGCGGGTAAGCAGCTTCATGATGAACCAAGTCACCGAGACAAAAGCTTGTGTAAAGTTGGAAAGAACGGAGAGAGGGTTGAAAGAGAGTAACTGGTGTCTGTGGAGAGACAGATGCTTCCAGTTGACCTGGAGAAGGCTTCTTCGCTCTAGGGACTTACAATTTATAGCAATCCAGGCGATGGAGTTTGACCGAGCTCAACCCATGAACCATCTTCCCTTGAGCCATAAACCAAAGAAATCAGATCATACAGCAGTTCAGCAACGAAGGGCCCTTGCCAAATTACCGTAGTGTTGAATCCACCCATCAACCATCGTGATCAAGATGCCTGCCCATGAGGCTTTTCGGAGAGAAGCACGACTCAGGGACAGAGGGATGCAACAAGCAATACAACGACCCACTATAGGTGATGAGCCTTGCAATGGCTGGTGAGGCATCTCGAGAGGACATGGTGATGAGGTAAGCGGAAAGCGGAAAAGAAGGAAAGAGGATGAAAGGCATGCCAAGGTCCATGAAGACTGCAACGATAACGGCGACACGTGCATGTCCTAAGATCGAGTACAACCGCTCAGGTCGTAGGCAAGAGCTAATCGGGATTAAAAAACTGATGCAGGTTGAAAGGGGAAAGAGGAAATAAGGGGGTCGGGGGTTGCCAAAGGCTAACTGAAAGCCCCCATTGCAACGCTGCCGCCAGGAGGTCAGTCCTTGGATTGGTTCTCTCGATGCACGTGTACGCCGACGATGGGGGTTCATCGATTGGTGTTTTCTCAACAAGGGTAGAGAGAGAACGCAAGGGACAACTGGTGCAATAGTTGAGGAGGAAACTGCCAAGATTCTGAAGCTGCAAGCGAGGCAATTGTGATGTGAGCAACACAAATTTGATAAGTCAATTTCGTTCTCGTTAATTTTCTTAAACGGTAGTTACAGATCCAGCCTGCCATTGCTTTTCACTTGAGGGAAAGAGGCATTTCCCATCCTCCTTGTCTCATCCTCTCTTTGCGATATTGGCGCTCCCTCCTCGTGTTGTCTCACAAAATCTCCAGCCCCCCTTCTCCTTTGCCACTTGTTTCCTTCCTCCTTCTGTTTACGATATAATTAGATTCAGTCGAGACAAAGACAGCCGCACAAACAGTGACGTCGTACTGGGGCCCCCCGGTGTAGTGTTTGAGAACAGGGGGCAAATGCCGAAAAAACATTGCGGGTATCTACACCGTTCCAGCTAAGGCGGCCGGGGATCGTCGCGGGTTTCCCCTCAGCTCGCTTAGCACCTATCAAGGAGAAATCTTGTGCGGAAAGACCGGGGTCCCTGACAAACCTGAGTGATAAAAACCCTTCCCCTGAACGATAAATAGAAACCTGGGGTTACAGTCCGTGCCAAGAAAAAACATGATGAGGACCTTGACTGTGATAGGTCTGCTTATTTTTTTTGTTCCAGTAACACAAACCCTCAGCGCAGGACCGTGCCTCTTCCAGACGGCTTTTGTCCCGAGTCATGCATTCGACTGCGCCTAGCGCGGGATGGCTGGCAAGGCTCGTGAGAAGTAGCCGCAGAAACAACTACGGCAGATCACAGTTGCATGTAGTTTTATCCGATTTGAACGGGGCAATACGCTGGGCATGATCCTTGGTACTGTTAGACCTTTGAGGATCAGTTGCTCTGATCTAGGCTTTTAGCGAGAGAAACAGAACAATGGCCATACATGTGGGGACACTTGTGACACTTTAAAACCAAGCTTAAACCCAAAAAGCTTCCCTGAACTTCTCGGCTGGCAAGTGGAGAGCACCTGCAAGAGTCATGAACCACAGGAAAGGGGGGGGCTACGGAGATATAACCCGCTTCTTCTAGATGGAAGGTCGTCCTCTTAGTGGATCTCATTTTTTCCCACATCCTAGAGTTTTTACGACTCTAAGGAACGGTTCTAAAAGTTTGCATACTGCATACGGGCCCACCTGGTGATACCACCCAACAGTGTTCCAGTCGTTTAGAAGCTTGATAAACTGTTGGTGGAGACTTCTCCTACAGGCTCAATTTAACGTCATACCCCTCTTGTGCTTTGCAAGAAGCTTCAGGGATCAAAGTTCAGGGGTCTTATTAGGCTGACGGGATTGGAGGATGTTGTCTCTCCAAGTCGGAGCATGACAGAAGTCACGGCGGCCAAGAGGGTCATCGCTAGGTGGTGATGAAAGCCCCGTGGCCGGTTGCCTCTTTTACATAATTACCTTTGAAACAGAGTAGAAGCCAGTCTCATAGGCTACCCGAGCCGGTCGAGCGTCTTCTTCGTGATGGCTGATTGTTGTTGAGGGGCACGATGCACCTCGACCCCCCCCAAACACTGCTCTCCTTATGATGACCCTGTCAGTCAAATGGCTTCCCTTGCTCCGTTACACGTTAATTGGTCGCCATCAAAAAGGAAGTATGCCTAAACTATAGTTGAGCGGTTAATCCCGCCAGATACCGCCAATGTTGCAGTCCATAAGGAACCAGGCCGCATGAACAGCAGCACCTGAACTAGCACCCAATAAGTAAGTGTCCGGCTTCCACGGCAGTGTCCTTCTTCCTTCCCCGAGTGACCTGTCATCATTCAATCTGCGGGACGGTTCACCGATATGCAGGTGGTATTCACTCAGCCCCGGCGCAAACCTGGTAGCTAACTTTCTCCATATTATGAAAGCACGGTATAGGGGCACCTATTGGTAATGATTCTATCATATGATCGATTTCTAAGCATCACGAAAGATCATCTCGGGTCTCTAACCGAGCCGTGGAGGGTCGACGGCACGACGTTTGAGGGGAACACGACCGGTCCCAGACCACAGACGCACTGGTATCGCCATCAGGCACGGTCAGCCGACAGCCTTCCAAAGGACAGCACTTGGGAACATGTCAATGGCTTTTTTCTCTTTCACTTATCATGTGAATGATAAAAGGCACCTCCGTCCCGAACAGTTCTCACTTCTCATCACCACCTCTCTTCACTCCTTTAAAGTCAAATCCCAACCACATTCGTTCTGAATCCTCACCGTATCCAATCTTTTACCACTCAATACACACCACTCTTTCAAAACATGGAGTTGCTCCATTTTTTCGTATTTCTTGTTTTTGGTGGCCACTTCTTTGGTCTTCCTTTCTTTGCCACTGCCCAAGACGCCCCTGTCTTCATCCAAGGTGGATTCGAAGATGCTACCGTGGATGATGAATCGCTCTACAACACCGGCGGGACTATCAAAGTCAATGGCTTTGACATGGTAGTTCCCAAGAATGTTTTGGTCCAGTTTCCTGCTGCTTGGGTCCCTTGGAAGGACTTTGTGGCTAGCAAGGCAGACTTTGCTGGCTTTGAGACTCTGGTGCGCAGGATCTTTCTTACCTTCATAGGTGTGTTCTGATATGCTCACTATTTTGGTCTCAGGTCCTCGGAAATACCATCAATGGTGTTCATCGTGTTGCCCAAGTTGTCATTTATGAGTTCTTTGAGGGTCTTGCTAGTGGCTTCATCGAGTCACTCGACTACGCAGACGGAAGCATCAAAATCCAGAACGGTCCTACAGTCCGTATCAGCGACCCCAATGGTGTCTTTTCTGTCGGCTATGATGGGGCCCCGTTCATGACGGCCGACGACCAGAGCCCCAGCATCTCGTCCTTCTCTGGATTTCCCATGTGCATCCCACGAAACGACACTGACCCCCTTTGCCCTCTCAGCAACAGGCCTTTCAAAGGGCCTGGAACCTTGTAAGTACAATGCCCCTCCCACTTTGATAACGATCTTCTAGCTCAGTTATCTTGGGCTTCTCCTTTGATAACTTCAAGTACTGAAAAGGATTTCAGCACTGCTCCTGATCCTCTTGTCATGGCACCCTTCCAGGAAGGCGATTTCATCACCTTTACTGGCTTCCGCAAAGGCAACGAGGTTATTGCCTTTAGCATTGTTGCGCAAAACGTTCAGATTCAGACCCTGGGAGATATTGTATATGTTCGGATGGAGCTCGGTCTTCTGGGTATTGATAACCCCAATCCCAATGCTGAATTCGCGGAGTCGAGGGTACGTACTATTATTATCTCTTGCTGTTGCGGCCCCTTAATAGATAGTATGTCCGCTAACTTATTAATAGTTCATCGGGTTCACTTCCAATAACCGAGCAACCGTTGCCTTGTACGCAATGGACGTCGACCCTTGTACTGGAGATGTGACAGACCGTATCATCGCCACGATGGGATTGCGTGGAGGTCGCAACGAACAGAACAAGTTTGAGTACCGGAATGATATCTTGCATTCTTACACCAGAGAGTACAAGGTGGTTGCCGAGATCAACGGCGTTGAGAAGACACGCATGACCAAGAATGGCATCCTCAGTGGCACGTACGTGCAGCCTGTCAATGTCTGGGTCCAGGCTGAGCAGAACATCCCTGGAACGCCGCCGGTTCCCCACGACTTTTCTGAGATGGCTTTCCTTACTAAGGGTGTTGGCCGTGATGAGGATGGCAACGTCTGGGGTCCTCTTGACCCATTCCCCCAGACAGGTGTCTTTATTGAAGCACCCAACTGCCCATCAGGTACGTACAAATAAAAACAAGTTGCTGTTATTCAGAGACTAACCCAAATGATGAGGATAGACAATTTGGCTCGACGTGGATCTGTTGGCCGTTGGTATAGCCGTGCCAAGAGTCATGCAGTCGCCGATGCGGAGAACAAGGGAACTACTGACGGATTTCTCGAGATTGCTCCTTCCGAGGGAGGCAACCAGACGGTCAAGCGAGTTAAGCGAGAGTTTTGAATGGTTGTTACTCGATATGTGATGAATATTCTCTTGTACCTATGCACATATAAAGCTTCACTTCAACCCAAGTCCGATGGACTTCTATTACAACGATAGCTTCTTACTACGATAACTTCTTGCTACGATAAACCTGAATTGAAAAAAGGTCTACTCGACGTGGATTGGTTAGAGGCGTCTCTACTTAATATGGACTGACTGGTGTCATGGCGGGTGCCCCCACCACGCTTGAATCCTGCGCTGACAAGATGAGCGAGTTCGAGGTGGTTGCTATTGGTGGAGCCAGGGCTAGACGCAGACCCCTGCGAACATCTCTTATAACATGCTCGAAGGGCACATTGTGACTGCTGAAGAGGCCTTATAATCGTAAAATTAGAGATGATGCGTACGCTACGGCCCCTTTTACTCATGGTACGTATCCATTCATCATCGTCTATTTAACGGCAGGGAACCCCCCACCGCACACTCGATCTCCGATGCCCCTGTTCATGTCTGTTGGTTCGACATGAATATCACCTTCAAGCCCACACATGCTACGGGGGGTGGTGGCTTCAGATGAGCGAGTTTTCTGAAAGTGCAGGCCCTGTCTTGTCTCCACAAGTTCAAAGAGATGCATATAGTCGAGCCCTATTCCAGCCAAAAAGGTCGATCCAGATCCCCCTCTGCACCACCCATCTTTACCTTCGCTACGACAGTCGACCGCCATGGGCGAGATCCAACATCAAGTCCACATCAGCGACATGGCTGAAAAGGAGGCAGGCGTTGTCAGAGATTCCCCCTCCAGCACCGACAATGAAGAACCCATCAACCCAAACGCCCAGGCCGGTGTCCAAAAGATCGAGGCCCTCACCTCAGTGTGGACAACCCGTACCCTGATCGCCGCCTATGTAATCATCTGGTTCATCTACTTTGTCGACATGCTCCTCCAAGGCGTCGGAGGCTCTCTCAACCTCTGGGTCACATCCGCTTTTGCGCAGCACTCCCTTACGCCAACCGTCATGATCTTTAGCAGTATTATCGGCGCCGTCTTCAAGCTCACCATCGCAAAGGTCCTCGATGTTTTCGGCCGACCCCACGGATATCTCCTCTCTGTCTTCTTTGCTATCATCGGTCTCATCATGATGGCCGCCTGCAACAACGTCGAGTCTTATGCCGCGGCTCAGGTTTTTTATACTGTTGGAAACAACGCCCTGCTGTACACCATCAGCGTCTTCATTGCCGACTCTTCATCCCTACGCAATCGAGGTCTTGTGAATGCCTTTGTTGGTACACCGAACTTCATCACCGTTTGGGTAGCTGGTCCCATGTCTGAGGCATACCTCAAAGGGCCAGGCTGGCGCTGGTGCTTCGGCACGTTTGCGATCCTCCTACCCGCCGTGACCATTCCTCTCTTTGGCATTTTCGCATACAATCATCAAAAGGCCAAGAAGCAGAATCTGATCCCCAAAACGAAGAGTGGGAGAACAGTGCTGGAGTCTCTCCTCTACTACTGCCGCGAGTTCGACGCCGTTGGTCTTCTTCTGTTGTCTGGCGGCATGGCTCTATTCCTGCTGCCCTTCAACATCTATTCGTTGCAAGCACAAGGATGGCGAGCCCCTCTCATCATCTGTCTTCTCGTCTTCGGCTTCGCCCTCATCGTCGCCTTTGTCATCTGGGAGAGATTCTTTGCCCCCGTCACTTTTATTCCCTTTTCTCTTCTTCGAGACCCAACACTGCTCGGTGCGTGTGTCCTCGGCTTTGTGCTCTTTCTGAGTTACTACTGCTGGAATGCGTACTTTGTCTCGTTCCTGCTAGTTGTCAACAACCTGAGCGTCACGCATGCCAGTTATGTCGCCCAGACTTACACTATCGGCTCGTGCTTGCTATGCATCTTCACGGGATGGTTGATCCGCCATACTGGTCGCTACAAGCCCGTTTGTCTCTACTTTGGCATCCCTATGAGCATTTTTGGCGTGGGCTTGATGATTCACTTCCGTCAGCCCGGGATCGAAATTGGTTACATCGTCATGTGCCAGATCTTCATCTCTTTCGCCGGTGGAGTCGTCATGATTGCTGCCGGTGTCGCCGCGGTGGCCACCGCTTCCCACCAGCACATTGCCGTTGTCATCGCCATCCAGGCCATGTTCTCCGAGGTAGGCGGTGCTATCGGTCTCTCCATTGCCGCCGCTATCTGGCAAGGCGTGTTTCCCAAGAAGCTGGCCGAATATCTCCCTGCCGAGGAGCTTCCTCACCTGTTTGACATTTATGCCGCTGTTGAGGCACAGCTGGCGTATCCTGAAGGTACTCCTGCCCGTGAGGCTGTTCAGCACGCTTATGGTGATGCGCAAAAGATGATCTTGGTTGCTAGTACGGCTGTTTGGGCTATTGGTCTGGTAGCGACGCTTGTGTGGAAGGATATCAACGTTAAGGAGATCAAGCAGGTCAAGGGCAACGTCATCTAAGCTCACAGCAGAGAAGCGTCACAGTGACTGATCCTTTCAAGACAATTTTATTTGTCTAAGGAACCTGAAGAGAGTAGGAGTGGCAAGGAAGAGTTATGTATAGACCTGTACGAGAGAAGATATATCGGTCATCTTTTGTTATCTGTAAAGGGGAATTGCAACCTTGCTTGTGGAGTGATGCTTCGCTGTGGCTTAGCCACATGCAAGAGTACCAAGACTTATGCGGATGATGCATAAGAGCCTCATGCTGACTCGGCAAGTCCGGTCCAAGTCCAGACTGCTCCCCCTCAAGAGATTTCTTACCGGGCTGTCATTTCTTCTAACCAAAGTACTTGGGCACACAATCAGATAAGCAGTTGTACCATTATCCAACTGACCTGACATCATAACCTCCACAGATATCGATTATTGTTACTCAAACGGGGATGTCCCCAACATTCGAGGTCAAGGGTCGTAATCATCATGCCAGACCCCTGCCACAGCGCGTCAGATCGATCCGCCATAGGGCTGATCCTCCTGCTTAGAACTGGAGTAAGCGCCGCTCGATTCTCGTGTCCCTCCACCGCCTCTGCTTCATTCTGGAAGTATGGCGCGACAAAGGCGTCCGACGGGATAGCGCGACACAGCCACTTGGGTAAACACGCACGTCAACTGGGGATAAGACGCTTAACTACTTCAAGGCCAATCCAAAGCATTGCAGATGATGTTGGTCCCCACAAACATGGGCAAAACCTACCAAGAGCTCGGGGCATTAGCCTTAAGATCCCTGCCTCGTTACGTCCCTCAACCTTGAAAGGTACCCCCCGCTGTCCAATCATACCTGTCTGATCTACTCCCAGGGCCGACGACGCTATTCCCAGAAGAGTGGGATTTCGCGCTCCCTCCTTAATAGTGGAGCGGCCGACGTCTTGATGTTCATCCAGACCAATCATTCGTTGACAAGCATTGCCTGAAGTGATCGGTCGCTGTATTACACCAGCTTTGCACTTGCGTTGCCTCTGGGCTCAGCTCGGAGATACAAAACCTAACTTGGTCCCTCCCGGGAGGAGATTCCGTTGTTTGCATCCTATCTTTCTGTTCCTAACTTGGTCGATATTCTCATCCTACAGAAACATCATGGCAGGCGTACCGTCAAGCAAAGGCTGCAAGGCCTGTGTCCGACAGAAGAAAAAGGTACTTGTGGTTTCCACTTGTTGAATCCCCACACTCACATCAGGACTTCAGTGTGATCAGGTCAAGCCGGTTTGCGCCAGGTGCGCCAGACTCAAGATTGCCTGTATCGGTGCCGGCGAGCAAAAATGGAAGTTCAAGCCAGTATCATTTCAGCCAATAGCTTTCCAACCAGCCGTCGTTGAGGAAATTCCCAAGAAACCAAGGAGATCCATCAAAGTCACGATCCCACCAGTTCCGGAGAACATCATCACAAGTATCGCAGGACGGTTCATCGCAGCTCTCGAGGTGTCGGACATTAGGTACAGCCTCAGCAGTTACGGCGACTTTCTCGAGCACATTCCCAGGCGGCTTGGTCGGAGCGAGGCCCTCGACGCATCAGTCAAGGCGTTGGTCAGCGCATTTCCGTACCACTACACACGACACCTGCCACAGGACGCTTTAGCCAACTACATCGACGCCTTGAAAGCTCTAAGGATATGTCTCAACTGTCCAGACAAGAGACTGGCACCCGAAACGCTGTCTGCTATTTACATCATCATGATCTGCCAGGTAGTTACAACCTCATCCACCGATGGGCTAGTCTGACTTTGTGTAGGGCTGGATAGGGCGTTCTGATGACTACGTCAGGTCTCATGGGGAGATTCTGGCCCATCTTGCAAGTTCTGCTATTGTGCAAAACTGGAAAGATACGTTCGAGTTGCAGCTCCTTGAAACCTTGTTTGTACCACTGGTAGGTTGTCTTGACCCCAGACCCAAGCTTGATGCTGACATACCTTTCCCTTTAACAGATCCTCGAGGCAATGGTCAACCCAGCAATCACGATGGAATCTTGGTTTCTACTCGTCGACTACTGCATACCACAAGCATCCTTCCAAAAGACCCACGGACTACGCATCCCAAGTGTGGAAGCACAAAAGCTCATTCGAATGCCCGTCTTCTTCCACAGTCCCATGCTCTATATCGACGAGATCAAGTCGGCATACCAAGAGATGCAGCAAGACCTACCTGGCATCCGCCAATACCTTGCCAATCTAGACCGAAACGAATCTACGAGAGGGAACCGAGCCAAGTTGTCTCACAAGTTTCGAGTTGTCCACGCCCTTCTTCTTACTCTGGCAATTCCGTTGAATAGCCTTCTACGTACACTCTATCCGAATGACGAAGTGTTGTTTCAAGAAGCAATCTCGTTGACCAATGAGTTCATCATATTGGCGCAACATGCCTCTCAACACAGGCCACTGGGTGCTACCTACATACCTCCCTGCCTGGCAGGCGTGGTGAGTTCCAATACCACCCAGTTGTACTGAACCATGTCACTAACGTATAGCCAGTGGGCGATAACAGATTCTTTGCACGTGCAGCAAGCCGAGCTTCAAAGGCTGATGGAAGAATATCAGCCTGATTCACCACTCATAAATTGGATGGAGCAAGCAGTTTGGCTCAAGGCATCACATAAGACGCTACTCGACCAAGTAGCTGGAAGGGCGAGTAGTGAGGGCAGCTGGGATGGTCACTTATCCATGGTGCACTGCATGGCGGGTTTTGGACCGAGTGGGAGCTGTCTATTCGCATGAGCCTGACACAAGGGAAGGGTAGGAACCAAATCACGAATGTTCACTTTTCTCTTTTTGTTTCTTTTTTTTTTTTTTTTTTACAACAATAACGCGATCACGGCTGTATTTCCCGTGAGTTTGGAGTTGACAAAAGACTGTTGGGCAAACAATAGACAGCATGCGTTCATTCGTCTTGAGTATTCATGAGTTCCAATGGACCAATATCACAAAATTCTCTATTGGCCTAGTATTGGGGTAAGAGAACTCAATGTAGGCCCTCATTCAATCATATGCACATACACGACAACTATCTATGACCCGTCGTCGACCGTCGTGGTCGTCGTCATGACGGAAAAGACCCGGCCGCACCATAAATCTCACACGCGTAGAGCTGGGATTATCAGACACGGGCTTCATGCAGCGGCGATCCAGCTCAGTATTGTAACGTCTTTCGCCAGGCCAATCAATGTAGTACCGGTTCTGTTGCTGCGCGCAGAGCCGCATACCGAGCTCAACCGCCTTGTCGACGATCGTCCTTAAAGAAGTACGGTAGGCCCAAGGGGTGAAAGATGAGGTCAGACCATCGAGAAAATCGTTTAGATCCTCGGTTATCCCCGCGTTCTCTTTATCTCGGTCTTCC
Organism: Fusarium tuaranense; assembly: GCA_013363205.1. Classification (NCBI taxonomy): domain Eukaryota; kingdom Fungi; phylum Ascomycota; class Sordariomycetes; order Hypocreales; family Nectriaceae; genus Fusarium; species Fusarium tuaranense. Next base: position 10,114 of record JABEEN010000658.1, on the reverse strand, counting down.
TTGGAGATGGTGACTGAGATTAGGTTGGCTGTCAGAGCTTCCCACTGGTGAAAGATGGCCTTGTACCTGTCCGATTTCGACTTTCTAACGTCTGATAGAAGTCGGTCGCCTATTTCGGTCAGCAATGTTGTCGAAAAACACTAAAAAAATCAGGTTCTTACTCATGCTTGCCGTCTGTCTCTTGTACTTTCCTGCCCAGAAAAAGGGGCCATTGGGGACATGGGGCCCAAACGTGCACATACAAAGCGCATTCCAGATGGCAGCCTCGACGAAAGCAGCAGCACACTTCTTGTCAGTTGCCGCCTCCACATAATACGGCGTCAACTCTTGGAGATGGTCCTTCTGCCTCTGGGCCCAAGCCACCATCTTGCTCTCCTTGCTACCCTTGAAGTGGTTCTGGACCAGGTTTCCCACATCGTAATCCAAGTTATGCCAGGCGTTGATGATGTCGCTATCTGGGGTGTGAAGGGGGAGCTGGATTCGCACCCAGACTGACCCAGATGATTTGTCGGCAAGCTTTTCCCTCAAGATTTCAATGGTTTCTTTCAGCTCTTCGACTTTGTCTTTGTGCCGTTGCTGAACGGCCCTCAACTTGGCCTCTGATCTTTGCAGCTTTTCTTCCATACTGTCGTCGACGGCCTTGCCCTCAAAACCTGGGTCTGTTGGGTAATGTTCATTTGGGGCCCTAGTATTCTCTGCCTCACTGTCATACTCCTCCTCCTCAGTAGTTTCTTCCACTGAACAAGGCGAGTTCGGGTGAGGGATTGAAAACTGCCCAGAGCTTTCTATCTCGAGGGGTTTGCTCTTGGGTGGAACCGGTAGAAATAATCCCCTGTTATGGATTCTCACGTCGTAATTCAAGTTGTGCCAGGCGCTCACGATCTCCCCTTCTGGACAGTGGAGAGGGAGCTGAAGGGGCATCTCCATGGAGCGTGTTGCGTTTTCCGCGACCTTGTCGCGCAGAGTTGCGACCGTCTTCTTCAGCTCTGCGACTTCCTTGTCGTGTTGTTGCTGGGCGATGGATAGCTCGTTTTCCGCAATGGAGAGGTCCTTTCTCAAGCACTCGATGAGTTCGTTTTGTTTAATGATGGTCTCTTTCAGGGCGTTCTGTTCAATCTGGCGGGTGGTAGCCGTTTGGTTGCAATCGTTCAGTACTAATAGGCGTCCTCCTTCTGGCTCATGTTGATGTTCTTTCTCTTGGCGATTGTCTTGATTAAAACCGGTTGAACCGGCGTGAGAACCATACGCTTGTTTGAAGGGGCTTGTCTGAGACTGTTTAGCTCCTGTTATCGCAGCCCGGGGCAAATGCTTTCTCTGCTTTGCGTCATAGATCGCACGAAGCGATAAATTATCGAGCAGGACCTGAATGACGGCCCCTTGAGCAACAGCCGACCATCTAAAGGACTCGAGTCAGTCACTACATAATGCTATATCGCATGAATAAGACGCAAAGAATCGACACTGAATATTGAGACCATTCATGGATACTTGCCCATTAAGCGCCCTGAGGACTGTCCCGTCAAAGACTTGGTTTAGTTCGTTATAGACATGAAGAGAGCTGCCTAACCCTCCAACAAGCAAGATATTCTGGACCATTAGAGTTAATCTGTCGAATATTTGACACATGGGTGACTTCAGAGTAATACCTTGGGGAACTTGCCAGTCTCTTTTTTGACTTGCTCGCGCTGATTGCTAATCAGAGTGCGGATACCGGTCAAGGATTTGCTAAAGAAGCCATAGACCTCTGACCTGTACCATGCAAGTTAGTCTTGATAGTATTTGTGCGAAGATCATGTTGACCTGTTGACTGAGAAGTGGTCTCTTTTGTGTAATTTGTCTCGGGTTTTGAACGCCTTCATCGGAAGCCTCAATGAAAATTCTGTCGGTGTCTTCGCGTTTGTAAAGGTTCGCTTGATTCCCCTCTCCCAACCTTCGACCACAACGGTGTTGTACTCTGAAGCATTAAGCGAGTGGATCTTTAGCCTGCTTTTTCCCAGAAGATGTGCCTCGAAGGCCTCGTCAATTTGCACTGCACCACATAGGCCACCTAGCCAAGAGATTAGAACCGTGAAAGCGCCGAAGACTATGGGGAATTCTAATCACCTTCGCCTTCCACGCATTCTTCTAACCGAGAGGACTTATTCGAAACACCTTCCACGCGTTCTTTTATCCGAGAGGGGTTATTTGGAAGGAATTTGAAACTGATAACGTCCTGTGCATCATCAGCAATGGATAGCATAAGGCGACATCACTAGCAACGATTTCGTACCACGGTGGCGCCTCCGGCGTCACAAACAACGAAACAATCGCCAGGCTAGGAGGACGGTTAGAGTTGCAAATAAATAATAAATAAATAAATAAAACACTTCCAGTGGGCGTGGAGTGAACTTACCGTGACCTCGGTTAGGAGTCTGTGCTCTTGGATGATGGGCAGGCTTGCCGCTTTGGACTCTTGAACGAGGTCCAATGTCGACGCCCAAATGGGCCTCTTAGTCGTGATTCCTGCTAGCTGGGCGGCCTCCCTCATGGCATTTTGCGCATAATTTGGCCAGTTTGCAGGAATAGTGATGGCGACGCGAAGCGGGAAATCGTCTATGGGCATCGTGGTTTTCACCATGGCGCATGTGTGATCCCACAGTTTCTCGAGGTACCGGCCGACAAGCTGTGTCGCCGTGAGTTGAGTAGGGTGATTGGACAGCTGGTTTCGGGCCTCTCGGAGCTGTTTTGATCGGCTGATCTCTTCCATGGCCAAGTCTTCGTCGCTGAGCAGCAGCCATTTGAACCACTTGACAGGCTCCATGTCCCGTGTGACCTGGTATCCCCATTTGCCAGAATCAATATCATATACGGTCGGCACCTGTACCTCGATCGAGTCGCTAGGGTTCGCCGCAGGCCATCCGGAGATTTCGTGAACCTTGTTGGGTTGTTCTGAAAAGGCCCATGACACGCCGGAAAAGCTGTGCAAGAAGAGTCAGTGTTATGTAAGGCAGAGACGAAAAGGTGCGAGACTCACGTTGTGCCAAAGTCGATGCCAATGGCAATGAACTCGCCTCGGGAGTCGCCTACATCAAGACGAGATCGTGATCGCGCGGCCCTCACAGTTGGTCGATTCATCCTGCCTACCTACCTACCCAATCCAAAGAATAGGTGAACAAGAATGAATCGCTGTGTAGTGTCTAGCTGAAGATTTTAGGAAAGAAGGCCTAACGCTCCAGAGACGGTAAACTGCCAGCCGGGGCAGGCCCTCTGAAGTACCGACGCCTGGCAAAGCTCCACCGTGGTACTTCGAAGGAAGGCGGCTGCAGGCAAGGCGTCCAGGCTGAATGCAGTGTGCCGTGTCTAAGTGAGCCTCGGCGTCTGATCTAGCCCGCACTGGCTAATGGGGGGCAGATGTGACTCCTTGGCATAGGCAGGCTCTCGAGTGGGCCTCTTCCAAGGTTGTTGCCATCCCTTTGCCCTTGAATAAGGGCCGCTCGTTTCTGGCATTCTTCATGCTTGCCCTCAACTTCGACATTAACTACCTTCAACATGAACAATGACAATTTCTCGAACGAAGGTATCATTCTGGTCCTGGGAGTGACTGGATCTGGAAAGAGCTACTTCTTGAACAAACTCAAGAGTCACAGTGTGACAGAAGGCCATGGTCTCCAATCAGGTATGCCTGCACTAACACGATTCGAACTGGCAAAACTGACCACATAGCCAGAGACGGCGCAATGTCAAGCCGTTCAGATCTTGCTCGACGACGACGATAACGACGACGACGAAGGCGAGGGAAGGCGGAGCATCACCGTGGTAGATACTCCGGGCTTTGACGATACGAACCGACCCGAAGGCGAGATTCTGGCCGAGATCACCGAGTTCCTAGCTGCCCAGCACGAGTTGGGCGTGCCCCTGCGAGGGGTCCTCTATCTTCACAAGATCACGGACAACAAGATGACAGGGTCATCGTTGACCTACCTTAATCTTCTCCGGTCCCTCGTAGGGGAAGACGCCCTTGGGAATGTCATCCTTGTCACCAACATGTGGAACAAGCTTAGGGATGAGGATCGCGGCCAAGCTCTCCGGCGGGAGCAGGAGCTAGTCGATAAGTACTGGGGTGCTATGCAAAAAAAGGGATCTTACGTGGTCCAGTTTGACGGGACCACTGATTCTGCCTTTGGCCTTGTCTATCAGCTTGCAGGTAAAGATAGCGTGGTGCTGGACGTCCAAAAACAAATCATGGACCAAGATCAATCCGTGTTGGGCACCTCGGCAGGCGGTGACCTGGCGCGCAAGCTGGAAAACGACATTGGATTTTACCAAGACAAAGTGGCGCAGCTGGAAGAGCAGCTGGAGGACGAGCTGGGGGCACCGCGGCAGAACAGGGAGCGAATACGAAGGCTTCAGGAGAACAAGGCCCGGATGGAAGAACAGCTGGGGCTTGCAACAAAGTCGATGGAGCGAATGATGGTTCGCCCATCTTCATCCATCAGGCAGCGCCTCAAGCAGGCTCTGAAGGAGAGGGGGAGAGACGCTGCCCTTGTCTTGGCCGCGGTGCTAAACTTGACGCTGACCGTGGTACTTGGGGGGTGATGGAGTACATACCTAATGGAAACTGCATGTGTGAGTGGAGAAGTATACAGGGATGTCTGGATGAGAATACCCTCCAGTCATTATATTATGTTCGTAGGTGCGTAAAACAGGGCCAGTTGCATTCAACTTTGTAGACACCCTGTCGGTGGCGTTCAGCCCCTTCCCCTCTTCAGTTCCTTTGCTCCAATAACGCGCTCCTTTCAACCTGGAGGGGAGTTGGTACTTTCGTCGCTTATGTACGTACATGAAGTTGGTGACTTGGCATCCAGGAGCCTGATTCAAATGAAGGAATGTCCTCGACGCGGAGCGAGGGAGGGTGGGCGAACGGACAATTTACTTTAAATCAAGGGTCTAAATCAGAATTTAAAGCAGATAGGAGACCCAGTTCGAAGGGGCGCTCTTGAGTTTCCCGGGGTCATAGACACATGGTCAACAAGCTGCGATTGAACCAGGCTCCGAATAGCCAAGACTGGAGGCGTGACTCGGCTGCTGCATTTCAAACACACCGTAATTTGTGGTTTTGTGTGACCCTGCTGCATGTCTCTGCTTACCCAAGCCATCCCTGGTTGCCTTCTTTTAGCCCACCAAAGATCCAGGCCCAGGCATTCTTCGTTGCGTACTTGAGGCACCGCGCGAACCTATCTATCATCGGCAGTTCCCGGCTTCGCCGTCGCACACTCGAAAGTCACCAAACAAAGTGCTCGAGAATCGCTTCACAACCCAAAAGTTCTACACTGTCGAATGCGCTTCTAATGCCGGCTTCGACGAGTGGACACCAATGTGTGATCCAGGCGAAGGCTGAATGGGGTGCGACCAACTCGAGTTGATGATGGCAGTCAAGGGGAGACCCGGGTGAGATTTTCGAATTGGCTCACAATGAGCTACTATGACGAACGCCCAAGTTGAATACATGAATAGATAATAGAATTGAAATTTCTTCCTGACCCGATCAAAAGTACATCCATATTGGCTACCTATCCTCGCTTCATTCACTGATCACACATGAAGACAATTGACCAGATCCTCTATCTAAGTTGCACAACAACTATAAGAGGAAGGTTATGTCCAGTTTTACAATAATCTAGCTCTCGGCTCAACCTGTGACAGGATGTAGTCCTTTCGAACCCAACCCACCCCGATTCTTTCGCAGCTTCCATCCGCCTCCTGACTCTCCTTTGTGACCACAACATGGTAACGAGCCTGCCCACATCCGTCACCGATAGGCACATGAGTCTTCCCTATAATCACACAGAGTGGCTGACGGGGGTCTTCTCTGCCTTGAGCAAATCGATCCTGCTTCCCCACCCTTGGCATCTATGATATGGCGCTCGCCAGTCGTCAATGTTTTCCCCTATGCCGAAGAATCATTCTTAAATACCCATATTTGAACCATCAGCCACTATTGTTAGGGGCCTGGTATGTGTGGGGAAATCGACAACGAGAGGAGAAGGTCACGGATCCGCATGTCAACCATAAAGCTATTCTCTAAGCCAACGGTTAGCCGCCCAGGCAAAATCATGGCTATTTTTTCACGAAAGACGCTGGCGATTCTCATGTCCATTAGCTATTAGTAGAGCCAACAACGAGTCCGCCTGCAAGTGACACGTAGCCTATAGCTCAATGATTCCAGATTGGACTGGGTGCGGAGGCAATCTAGTTCTATCCTTCTCTCAGATGTTTGCGATTTAGTGTAGAGCAAGACGGAAGTCCACAGGCAGTCAAATCTTAGACGGCTACAGAGATCATCTCTCCTCGGTCAAGTCTCTGCCAGACTGGAGGGAAATATCTCGTCCCAGTACCCAAGAACAGATGATCAATTCTATTGCCTGAGAATAAGCGCCCTGTGCTGCTATTTTTAGTAAATAATCCAAGTTCACTTTGGTCGCCTGCTCCCAAGCCAGCCGACCCAAGATCTACGCGCCGACCTGTCCTTGTTGGTTCCAACCGCTTTCACAACAGGTATAGTTGGTTTCCTGGAAGACGCTTAGTGGAGTTGATCCTGTTTCATCACCAGCAACAAGCACCAACTAACATTAAGCTGCCCTGGTTATGAAGGTGACGGGCGCTTGCACGAAATTGCGATAATAGAGGGACAGGAAGGTATATAATTCTCTTTCATAGACATCTAAAACGGGCTCCTATATCTCAACATCAGATCAAAGCCTTGCTCCAACAGACTTCCACAATTCCTAGGCAGTACCATACATTTCTCTTTGGTTCCTCTATTTGCAAATCCTTTCTTTGTACTATCGCCATGTCATACCTTGGTAACCTTGTCGGAGACCAGTGGTCTCAGTATTCAAATCATGCAGGACAAATCTATTACATTGAAATTGCTACTGGGGAGAGCCAGTACGCCATTCCCACTGGCTGGGAGGATGATCTCCAGGTAAAGACTCTTTTTAGTGACACTGTTGGGGATTCTCACACACTCCAGGACAGTTGGAATCACGATGTCACATGCCAGCACTGGTTAGTCATTTATCTCATTCTATTCCAAAGCCATCGCGTAACGTGTTTGCCAGGATGAACGCACGTACTGGCAGGATCATTTTCCAGGACCCAAACCCCCCACCGGCTCGAACGTACCTCGACAGGAGGAACGTTGCTGCCCACATGCAAACGGTCGAGAGAAGCCCCGCGTCAAGCGAGGCTACATATCGAAGAGCGACGACCGCGATCCTCAAGTGGCTCTTCAAGGAGGAAGAAGGGTATGATGTTGTGCAGGAAGATGATAGGGGCACCAGTGTTCCAGATCATGTTGTCTTCAAGGTTGAGTGCAGGGCAGGTGGATCGTTCTATACGTACGATTTCATGATGGTCGAGGTTAAGAAAGCAGGCGAATCATGGGACTCGGCTTTTGAACAGTGCACCAGGCACTGCGAGAACTCTCACAACGAGAGCAGACAGGTCTATGCCATGGTTCAGGTTGGCATGGAAATACAGTTTTATCAATGGGGAGACACGACGTTGACTGCATTGACTAACACCTTCCATCTACGACAGGACGTACAAACTATCATGGAATGGGCGAACTATCTCAAAGCACACCCCCTCCCTTTTGTAAAGCAAACGTATCAGTAGCTGCCCACCTGGTAATGCGTTCAAAGATAGTCCAGCGCAGCCATATGTTGTTGATAAGCTATTTCTGACAGTATATTTGCTCATCAACTGTTAGCCTTTCAAGATCTCGGAGCAGAGACGACTCTCTTTTTCAGTCCATGGCTATATCCAAGAGTGCAGGGAGGGTGCTCAATGATTAAAAGCATCTTAACGCTTGCCAGACGTCCACCGCACCAAGAGCAAAAGGAAGATGCTGTTTAAAACAGCGAGACAATCAGGATCTTGTTGCTGCACTATAGCATATATAAAGAAGGAGCTCAATCTCGTGCCCTTTCAAAAGCGTATTCTTATCAACCTTAGTAGGAAACAGCCTGCCTCTTTTTTAATCACCGCTGCCATTCTTGAGTCGTTAGGTGCCCAGCACGCTTCGGTGGTGCCTCTAGGGTAGGAATGTAGGCGGTCTGCAATCACGTGACGGACCCGTCATGAAGGCCGCCAACCACCGGGCGGACAAATACTCTTCATCAGCCCTCGGCGTCAACCAACACGTTGTTATGTCAGTTCTGTCAGTCCTGCTTTTCATAGCGAAAGGTAAATTTGAGGGATAGTGCTCTAGAGTAGGAAGTACACTGACAGTATACGTTAGGGAGGTCTCTCCGTAGGAGCTACTCCAAAAAGCCGCCAGACGATGCCGCTCTACTGGAATTGTTCTCTCGCATCCTCGCGGGCCAGGAGACATGCCCCGGTATGTCCTGCTGATTGCTTCCTCAATTTGGCCTCTATCAACCGCTAACTCTAGAGAAGAAAGACTCTCTGCAGCTTTGGAACAAGGCATGAACTTTGTTTGGGAAGACGTGTACGACTTCGTCAACCCTTTTGGCGACCGCCGGGGGGATTCGTTCAACAGCGTTTGGACATTTGACCTCGACAAAGACACCCTTGTTCTAAACAAGAAAGATCAACTCTTCTCCGTACCTCTTGGAATTGCTCGTCAACGACCGCTTGCACTGGGCGATTTTACACAGCTAGACTTGCCTACGCAAACACTCCCTGAACAGGAGACTCTTCCAGGGCCCTACTGGAAGCCTGAGTTGGATATTCTTCCACGGCAAAGAGCATTTCTTGGCAGGGTTCTCAGTGACTTCGCCCACACATGGCGCCATGTGCTTCGACGACAAATGAATACCACGACGTTTATGAAGCTATCGTATGCCACCCTCTGGATTGCAACAATGGATTTCACAATACGGGAGCGTATTGGATTTGAACACATTACTGAAGGTGGCCCTTATGTTCGACTGGTTGACTTGCCAAACTGGGAGACGCCTGAGGCAACACTCGTCAAAGCCGGGTCTTCATGGTTTGCTCTGGCACAAGACACCAAGGAGGGCCTTGATATGGTGCAGCGTCATGCGGAAAGTCGTTCACATCTCAAAGAATCTACCACCAACGTGGTCACGTACGCCATACTTACTCTTCGACAAGTCACACTTTGCAAGGCCCACGAGGGTCAGGTAGTGTGGACGAGGTCTGAGACCCTCTTCGGCGACAATCTTGCGTCTGATACTGCTATCAATATGATTCTATGGGCAACCAACATCACAATGCAGGAGCCAGAACCAGGCAAACTCAATCGTCTTCCCCCGGAGATTCAAGATAAAATTCTACATCACGCGACAACCAGCTTAGTTGCATCAGCCAAACTAGGCTGTGAACTGGGTCTGGGGTCACCATTCTCTTGGGTTGAAAGAGGCGCAAAGATCAGGGTTGAAGAAGCTAAGAGACACCGGTTTGAAAGCTCACCCGTTGAGTCTCAAATCCTCTTCAATGGTGTGATGAGTGGTTTGTCTTATAAGCAGGAGCCCAAGCCTCAGGCAATACTTCCAAGACGAGGTCCGTTTCCGCCTGGCTTCCGTGCATAGTTTATTATGTCAAATGAAGTTGGATCTGTGTCGCTTTGTATATCTAGATGAAAGTATACTTCTATCACTCATATAGCATCGCCATGAGCGGCTATTTAGGGACAGTTATAGGTTTGTGTGGTTTCAGCCAAGCGTCTTGTCTGTCAGCGACAAGCCTCACGCAACACTCACCTCCAACACAACCGACTAAACCGCAGCCAAGGTGAATTGTCCCCCACGAATCTCGATTGTACAGCCCATGTCCTTGTATTCTTCGTCGCTACCCCTCGGGAATCCAACATGCATGGTTAGTTCATGGCAGAAAACATAAGCTAGCAAAAAGTTAAGAGCAGCAAAAAACATACAACAGCAGGTATTCGCTGGTCGTCACCGACCNNACGGGATCCCGAGTTCTCCAGCAGGTATGGTCGTATGTGATTGGACGTGTTGCTGCAACGACTCAGAACGACCGGCGTTGGGATCGAATTGGAAGAGACGCAAGCGGCGGCATTTGGGTACTATGTCAAGCAGAATACTAGTATTTTACTTAAGATCCATTATTATAGGCTGCAATG
>JABEEN010000657.1:0-30412 GCA_013363205.1 Fusarium tuaranense | reverse complement strand
CCTGGCCTGGTCTGGCTTCGCTTTTTTTTTTTTCTTCTCTTCCCTCTCCTATCTCTTTCTTGGTCAACTCGACTCTTTTTCCTCTTCCCTTCCCCCCTCCTTTCTCTTCCACCCCCCGTCAACGCCCTTCGCTCTCCGGCCTGTCCATCGCCGTCCTCGACGCCTTCTTTTTCCTCTTCTCAATCGCGAATTCAAAGGCACCGCGCTGCTCATCAAAGCTCCGCGCTGCTTTTCATTTGCTTTTGCGTTGCGTCGCGTGATAGTCGTGTTCAGTCCCTTTTATCTACCTGCCTTCGTCTGATGACGAGGTAGCGACGCCGCCCACCAACATCCGCTCCTCGCCGGACTTCATCTTTCGTCGGTTCCCTTCATAGGTTGTCTCGACGACTGCCAGTCGTTACTTGAATTGCTTTCCGGCCAAATTCGCCAGTTTCCGCAAACCGTTGACTTAATTCCTCGATGACGGCCGGCTCCACCTCGACATTCGCTCTGTCCTAGGCTCCCTAATCTTCGCAACTTCAATCTCACATAAATAACACATCACCCTCAACTCAACAACTCGCCACACGCACACAACAACACCCATCGCCTCGACTCGATCGACCCAAGGCCTAAGCGTGCCAGACTTCCCAGCCTAGCATGCAGCGGCGCCATTCAGTCACCATGGCCGCCCGCAACAACAGCTCGCGAGTCCCCCTGGGCAGGAAGATTGACCCCCTGCTCCCATACTCAATTATTTCCGAAAAGACAAAGAAGCCCCGGCTTCGTCTGCGCTCCCTCTTTGGCCACTGCCATTACCGAAGAGTCTTCACTTGGCTCATCGGCATCGCCTTCCTCGTCACTCTGATCTTCGTCAAGTCCAGGAAATCCGGATATGGCACCTACAATATCGGAGGCTCCAGGACCCAGGAGCCTGTCGCAACCGCTACCATCATCAACGCCAACGGCGAGCCCGTTGTTATGCTCACTGGTGACATGGATGGCGACGGAAACCTGGAGACAGTCCCCGAGGACGAGTATGTCACGGCGGATCAGAAGAAGGAGGTTGCCGAGCAGCTTCAGAAAATGCCCTGGTTGAGATTCCCTCAGTATGTCATCCCTTGACTTGTCTGCCCCCCGCATCGCTAACCTCGCTCCCAGCCTGGATGGTTACTTCCATGGCCTCCGGACTATCGTCTCTAAGAGCAGCCTGCAGCCGGAGTACCCCAATGTCACCGAGAAGGCTCCCCTGCCCTCTCCCGCTATGAACGACCATGTCCCCAAGCCCAAGAAGTACAGCCCTTATGAGCAGTCAAGCGACATCAAGACTTGCTACCTCGACTCGAAGAAGACGGTCCCCGCCCCGGATCTGTACGCTTACAATGGTGTTCCTCAGCACATGCCTGATCCTGCCATCGGCTCTTACAAGCTTCTTGGTCTTCGGGATGATGTCTGCTTTGATCGATTCAGCCGATACGGCCCCTACGGTCTTGGCTACAGCAGAGCCCACGGTGGTTTGGATACTGGCCTTGACACCGAGAGCTCCGGCAACGAGGCCGTCTGGGCTGAGACTGGCAAGATCAACTACATCGACGTTAACTGGGCTGAGGCCCAGGAAGCTTGCTACAAGGCCAACAAGCACCGCTTCAAGCAGGTCAGCCCCGAGACCCAGGAGCTTCAGGAAGGCTCCACCAAGAAGGGCCGCATTGCTGTCGTCGTCCGTACCTACACTGGCTTCAAGTGGACCGAGCTTGCTGTCCTGAACTTCCGTGCTCTGATCAACGAGCTGTCTCTCCGATCCGGTGGTGAATACCAGGTTCACTTCCTGATGCAGGTCCGCAACATTGACGAGCCCATCTGGTCCGACAAGTGGACTGTGCAGCGCATCATCAATGACAACGTTCCCGCCGAGTTCCGTGGCCTCGTTTCGCTCTGGAGCGAGCCCCAGATGAGGCTCATGTACCCCGGCAGGTTCGGCGAGACCATTGAGAACCCCAGTGGAGCCGATATCCACGGCATCTACCGTAGTGCTCATTTTCCTCTCCAAGTCTTTGCCATGCAGCACCCCGAGTACGAGCACTACTGGAACTGGGAGATGGACATGCGATACCTGGGCAGCTACTACGAATTCTTCGACCGTCTCGGCAAGTGGGCCAAGGAGCAGCCTCGCACCCTTCTCTGGGAGCGCAGCGCTCGCTACTACATCCCTCCCTACCACGGTACCTGGGAGAACTTCTCTCAGAGCGTTCAGCATGACACTCTCGCCTCTGGCCGTGCCCCTATCTTCGGTCCCTTGTCTTTTGAGGGCAAGGAGCAGCTGCGACACGATGAGTGGGGCCAGACCATGATGCCTCCCTCTTGCAGCTCGGATGCCCCTGATCGATCTAAGTGCGGTGTTGGCGAGGACGCCGATATCATCACCCTCAACCCGCTTTTCGACACGGAGCAGTCTGGCTGGGTCTTCTCGGACGATGCCACAGGCTACAAGGCCCCCCCTCCCCGACGATGCGCCATCATCACTGCTTCTCGTCTCAGCCGTCGTCTTCTCATGTCGATGCACGAGGAGGTGTGGCGATACCACCACACCATGTTCTCTGAGATGTTCCCTCCCACCGTGGCCCTGCATCACGGCATGAAGGGTGTGTACGCACCTCACCCTGTCTTCCTGGACCGAGCCTGGTACCCCTTCAGCGAGATCGACGGTGCCTTCAACGCTGGCCGCGATCACTCAACATCAGGCCCTGGCAGCCCCTTCGACCAGCTCAACGAGCACAACCACAAGGGTACCAGCTGGTACTTCAACAGCGAGTTCGGTGGTCTTCTTTGGCGCCGATGGCTGGGATATGCGCAGATGGATGGTCGTGGAAAGCACGGTGGTCGTGCCAACGAGGGACGGGAACGAGGTGGTAAGACGGAGGAAATGGATGAGCACAGCAGCGGCCGGTTATGTCTGCGTGGTATGCTGGTGCATCCCATCAAGTTCGAGCATCCATCGGAGAAGCCGTAATGAGAACCTCCCTCAACATGTCGCCGTCATGAGCAAGGCGACGCCACCTCTCCCCCCTCGACCAGCGCACACGACAGACACCACACGCACATACGCATTTGCAGGAGCATCTGTACAAATATACCCACGACACCCCAACCGAACCGCAAGACATCCATCCGAGACGAGACCAGCACGGCACGGCGCGGCACGTACCAGCCATGATGAGAGGGGAAATGATGCGAATTCTCTGCATCCATATTACCCGATTCCTTGTTCGACGCGACTTGTATTCCGTCTGTTTACGGACGGACCAGCGGACTCGGCCTAGACCTACCTAGACACTTTATTATTTGAACCTCGTTTTTATCTCTTCACTTCCACGTTTGGGTACTTTCGCCAGCAAGGGGTTCCAGAACGCCGTCCTAATCAAACCCTCTCAGCTGGGAATCAGAGGTTGTCTGCCTTTTCTTCAAAACAAAAACTCCTTTTAACCATGTTCGACTGTTTCTTTTATTTTATTTTTTTTACCCCCGACTGTTGTTGTCATTTTAACTGTGTGGCATGTTGTTTCTGGGTACGAGGCATCCGGGACCAGGAGCGGAAAAGGTTCTCCGCCCATGCTACGGGGCGTTTGGGATGGGGGACATTTGGGAAGACACATGTGAACAACGGTGCTACTTGTATAGATTCGATCTAGTATTAGAAGAGGTGGTAGTTAGGTGTGAAATTTACCTGGGTTTGAAACGAGTTTCTCTCCTGTTTAATCAGTTTATCCTGTTCCATCGAGTCCTTGTGGCGTTGAGTTATTCGAGTTGTGGCCACGTCCTCTCGGCGTTGAACCGGCAACGGCGTCTACATTGGATCCAATGTAACCGTGTCCTAACTCAAGCTAGCACCAAAGTACCATCTGCAGCTATCCCACCGGCGTCAACAGAACAAGGCTCAAACGGTAAGCATCACTCACCGCATTTTCTAGAGGCTTGTTTGGTCAAGGCTAGGTTTCAAGGGAAACATTCGCTTGGGGAGTGTCAAAGATAAGGTAGATTGCTACCTAGGAAGTTAGCTTCTTTCCAAGGCCGCATGGATAGTATCACTATCCTTGGATGTACCTTTGCAACTACCTGCCACCTTGGATAGCTCAGATAGCGCCTCTCCCTCCTACTTGAACCAAGGAAGATTAGAGGAAATAAATAAAGAGTGATCCGATGCTCTTCATCCGACAAGGGCGTCGGAGCCTGCATGAACGCGTAAAGTGCATGTATTCATTCGTTCCCAATATACGAGATAATCCTACCAAACCAACCCCCCAGCCTAGTCGTCGTTCACTCATTCAATGACGCCTTTCCTCTCGCCAGCCTCCGTATCTCATCCGAGCCAAACCAGAGAGTTCCCATGTTGGCCGTTTACCCGTAAAAAACAACAACACAATATTTCACATCCAATCATCTCACAGGCAGTCAAGTGTCCCCTGTCCGTTTTCATCCTGGACTACCCTTATGGGCAGATAGACTTGTGATGCAAACCAACCAGAACCAAGCTGAGGAGCACAGCTCGAGATATCAACCAAAAAACACCGCCGAGAACGCTAGATGCAGCAGACGCGGTTTGAAGAATACAGAAAAGTCCCCCAGGTATCAAACGCCCCCAAGACGCCATCAACACCTTGAACGCCACGGCGACCGAGGCCCCCGAAAGAAGCAGAAATACCAGCTCAGACAAAGTAGCCTAGAAGCTTGGTCCTGCTATGGTCAGAAACGTGCTAGCGTCTCAGAGCTGTTTCTTGTTTTGCCATTGTATTGTCGGCTTCTACTTCCTCAGAACCGCGTCGTAGATGCTCATAAGACCAGTGATGGCAGTGCCAGTCAAGATTCCCTTGTAGCCGCCATAGATGGCGTTGTTGAGGCGCACAATCGACATATCGTTGAGAAGACCGCCAAAGTTAACACCCTGTCCGTAGACCACAAACGAGATGAGAGCCTTGACGATGCTGAAAGTCAAGGGGTCAACTACATATTCGGCATTGTTGGAGCGAAGGCGACCGCGGGTGGGTGGCGTGCTGGTGGCGCTCAGGTTGAAGAAGTAGCCCATGAAGCTGGGGACGGCAACGCTAGTGAAGATCCAGGTCAAGGTCGGGGACCAGAAGCTGGACGAGAGGAGCAAGAACATGTCGGGGACGTAGACGGGGTAGTCGGAGGTACCGAGGAACTGGATAGCGGGGATGGTGAAGGCGTAAATGTTGCTTAGGACCTCGCGACGGACGTTCCAAAGCTCCCAGGCGGCGACGCAGAAGAGGACGCTCGTGACAGTGCTGAGAGTGTCGCGCGTCGCATGGCTGACCTCGGTGATACCACTCTCCTCATACATTGACGAGACGCGTTGGCGCACGGCGCTGGTCGAGCGATCTACCGCGAGTGCCACATCGGCGGGTGTGGCAGGCAGCGGGATGCGCGCCGCGACCTGGGAGAGAGCCCGGCCGGGGGTCTCAATGAGCGCGGTCGATACAGCTTGGGGAGATGCGGCTTGAGGTGATGAAGCTTGAGGTGAACCATCGTCGCTCCTGTACATGCCAAAGAAGGCCTGGTTAGCTTCGGAGGTATAGGGAGCAATGCGCGAGCTCCTCCTCTCTTGGTCAACACAAGACGCGCGCTTGCGCAACGCGCAGTTTCAACGCGACAAGAGGACCAAGGAGCTCGGAATGGCGACTTACTCAGGGGTTATCTCTTCAGAGAGCTTTGTAGTCGTCCGTCGGCGGGACACCTTGAGGGGTTTCTCGACCTCATCGCGAATCACCTCCCTCTTGACGGGGGAACCGAGAGCCTTGGAGCGGCTGTTGAAGTAGCCCGCAAGCTCAGGATCGGCAAGGTAACGCGACGAGTTTTCCGAGAGGTATGTGTCGAGGGCAATGCCCAAGTCATCCTTTTTGGAGCCGGCGACACTATATCAATTAAAGTCAGCGCGTTGAGGGGCTTCTTTGTCGCATCGAGGGGTCGTGATGGAAAGTGGGCGCGTCGCGATGACGCCCGGACTGGGGTATGAACAAGGCGAGGCGAGGCGCAAACAATGGACAAAGAATGCGCCCAAGGGTCGTTTGTTGAAGATTGTTGCGCGCACCGTGTAGACAAAGAAAGCGCAATTGCGGGAGGCACACTTACTCTTGCAGACCAAACTGCTGGGCGAGCTGGGCAAGCTCGGGCTTTTTCTTGGTCTTGAGCCAAGAGTTGTAGCTGTGGTTGGACATGGCGATAATATGAGGATTTCGCCTATAATAGGCGATACTGTAGAAGAAGGCGGAAGGACTTCAATGGCCTTTGTGGTTGGCGAGGGCTGGTGGCGCCGTTGGGAATTGCTTCAAGTGGGCGGGCGATGATGATGTTGGCGATGGTGACGATGATGGAGATCTCGCCTGGGCTGTGACGGTGTTGGGTGGGTGATGGGATATGGAGGTGGATGGCGCGCGCGGAGTAAGAGGGCCCGTGTCAGCGGGTCCTGCGTTGTTTATGTTTTTTTTTTTCTGGAGCTGAGGTCCCCGCAGATCAGCCTGACGGACCGTGTTGTGCTTGCCTGGAGCTGTAAAGAATGAGGTGCAGAGAACTAAAGCGCTTGGCCACTAAAAATTATAGGCGCTGATTCACTGGAGCTCCAAGAAAGAGCCATGACCTCACAGCGTGCCTACCTGCATTGGAGCTCCAGCTGTTGGTGGAGAGCTTTCGGATGATGACATTCATCTATTTGTTCCATCGACGCTAGAACGTTTGGATGCGGTTGAACGAGGCAAACAAACTCCGTGACACGACTTGCCTGTTATCACGAGAGGATCTGATAGGCCTTAGGTATGTATTAGATGTCTACTGTAATACTTCGTTAAGTTACTATAACCTTACCTACTAGGTAGGTAGTTGTCGTGTATACGATGTATACCTAATTTGGTAAAGCTATTTCACTGCGCTTGATGCTTTAGATAGACTCAATAATAGCCAAAGGGCAGCTTCCAGCCGAAAGAGAACGGAGTGTCTCGATGACTAACACCAAGATGAACAATGCAACACCAACCGCAGTCTCTACAACTTGAACACACATTGGTCCATTAACCCAATAACACGCGAGAAAGTATCTCATACCAATGTTTTCATCTTGCAACACAGGAAACGCATCATACATCTCCAATGTTTACTCCAACCGCCCGGCGCGCGTGACGTGTTCTGCGTCTAGGACGCGACTGATGAATTCGGACCATTGTTGTTGGTCAAGCTAAGCGCTTCACATCGCACTCGAATCAATCGACCCAATCAGGTGTAACATCCGAGCTGCCTTCAAGTTGACCAAATATCGCCTGTTCAAGGTCTGCCAATCACAAGTCCAATCACTTCTAGGTCTTCTCACAAGTGTTTCTCAACAAGGGCAGCTCTCACTGTCTATTGGATCATGTATCTGTTGAAAATCTCGATCATTATATCCAGCTCGTAAACCTCTCCTGTCCCCTTCTAACGATTCTGACGGGCACATGGTCATCATTCATCTTCAGTGTGAGCACTGAAGTAGCGCCTAGCATCTTGTTGCGGCATGTGGTCTGCGCCTTGGCGTATAGTTCGCGTCTTTGCTCGGGGTCCATCGACTCAACCTGCTCGTCACTTGCCCACTCGTCCACGGCCAGCTCGACACTGTGATCCCGGAAGATGACGGCAAGCGCTGCAATGATCTCGACCTGGGCGATCCTACGACCCAAGCATGATCGTGGGCCGTCGCTGAAGGGGATATAAGCTCCTCTCTCCGGCCGGAAGAGCTGAGAGCTTATGTCTGAGCCTCCATAACCTCCATAGTCTTCTGCTTCTGGCTCATCCGAATCTGTTTCCTTGGCTAATAGATCCTCGTTCTTGCGGTACCAACGCTCAGGGACCCAGTCATTAACGTCACCCTCACCAGGGTGCAGTTTGCTTGGCCGCGCAGGCCAGTATCGAGGGTTTCGCTGGATCGACACTGCAACAAGAGACACAAATGTATCCATTGGAAGGGGGTATCTCTTCCCATCGACCGTGATGACCTGATCCTGTCCTGGAGTCACCTTCTTAGGGATTTCCACGACGGCAGGTAACAATCGGAGAGTCTCGTTCATGCATGCGCCGAGCATACTGGCCATCATTGGGTTGACCAGGCCTTCGTAGTCCCATGAGTCCGGATCTCTGCCCCCAAGGATGTCGTCAATGTCCTTCTGCAGCCTCCTCTGCGATGCCGGGTTGTTTGCCAACTCTAGCATAATAAAGTGCATGGCGTTGGCCGTTGTCTCATGCCCAGCCACGAGCATGATGAATGCGTTTCCTTTGATTTCGTCACGGCTCAGTGTGCCTTTCTTGGGTTCAGCTCCCTGTTTTTCGCCTGTTCCGTAGCTTGACCTCACGAGTTGTCCCATCAAGTCCATGCCTTCGACACGCTCGCCTCGTTGGGCTTCCCGAATCTTCTCGTCCAGCAGTTCCTGCATATACTTGCACCAATCTTCGTGGGCGTCGGCTGCGAGATGGGCTTTTTTGAAGGGCATTAGTCCTAAAAGTTGGATCAGTGCATGATCATCTCGGCAATTTCTATGTTGTCACTTACTCAAAAACCAGCGCGGTATAAGTAACAGCAGTAGGATGTATTCCAAGAGGATAGCAACGGTGTTCACAAAGCTCAGTTTGTGTCCAGCAGGGGGATCAAGTGAACTATACTTGGCCAACCTCGGGTTCACATCTGGAGGCAGGGTCTCGCCAGGCCACAGCGACCGAAAGCCAAATCCCACGTATCCAATGATGTTGAGGGCCAGCCTCATGGTGTCCCGATCCAGAGTGTGAATAGTGCCACTGTCATCCTTGTTGGACCCCATCCACATTTTCACCATGCCCTTGGCCTGGTGGATGGATTCCTTGAACACAAGGGCTGCATTCTTCTCGTTGAACGAAGCTGAAGTGATTTTACGATGCATACGCCAGACAGCACCTTCGGTAGTCAAGACGTTGTTTCCAAACTGTTTGAGAATCTCATACGTCTCGAGGTACTTGGGGAAGTGCTCACGCCTGGTAGTGACCTGGTGGATGGCCTCGGCGTTGCAAAGCATGGTCACGATGAGTTTTGGCGAGACAAGGATAAAGACGTCGCCGTATTTTGCGAACCCATCATGCCGTGTGCGATATGACCAGCCAGGCGTTATGACACTGCTCAGTTGGCAGTTGTTAGTCACGGCTCAGCCAAGGGAGAGAGACACACATACTCGAGCCAATTCTCCCACCAGGGTTTAGGAAACAGTTTAATGATTGGGGTCCATAATTTGAACGTCAACTGCCATGGCAGGAAGACGTATGAGCACGCTAGATTGGCCAGATGTGAGTTATGGGGGGTAGTAGTCAAGGGAGGACATGCGTACGGGCGACGACGTAGGGCAAGCCGGTACGCTTTGCTTTTGCGATGTTTTGCCGCAGACCAGAGATGTATGTGTAGACGGCATAGGCAAGGGCGGCGCCGACGAGGATCAGGACCGATTGCATGGCGTGGCAATGTCTCCCGTGATAGTTTTCACCGCGATGTTGCTGAGTTGCGCCAACGACGCCAGTCGAGTCTAGACTGTCAGATAAGCGTGAAGAGTAAGATTGCGACTTTGATCAATACAAAGAGAAGACGTTTCGCACAGCGACAGATGGAGGAAGAGGAGGATGATAAATAGGAAAGATGGGATTGATCAATTAAGAGGGTGTTCTGTCGTCTTCAGTGTTTTCAGTGTTGGCGCTCTTCCCACACACATTCTGATGCACCCCCTTGTTTCCCACTGGCGCCCCCGTCTGTTTTGCGTTCCAGACCTAGCCGAGGGGACGCAGGTTCGGTGCAGAGAAAATCCCCTTAGCTCCAATCGTAGCGTCTTGAAATCATCATGACACCCCCATGGGATCCATCCATTGTGCGGCGGCCAAGAACGACATGTTTCCTCAATGCGGCAAAGAGAGTCCCATTTGTCAGTTTCGAGTGTTGATTCCACGAATAGCTGGCGAGGCTGGATACAACGACCCGATGCATAGATAGCTATTTTGCTTAAAATGGACTTGAAAGAGCGAAACGTTTGCCTGATTGAGTTGATGGCATCCACGTTTTAACATAAGCAAGTCAGCTTATGCCACCGCCATGTGTTCAATTACGCCTGCTGTCGTGTTACCGATATCATGTGAACGGGATGTATGCAGGTTCGCAAGCACCGGGACAACCGGGCCATTATCCTTCGCTTACCACGCATTATACAGAGTCAATCTTTGGGGGGCGAGATATTCGAGAAATATAAGACATCATCGTAGAGGATATCCCGTGCAACCAAGTCACTCCTATGTGTTGACTGTCGTGAGAATAGCATCATCGATATTCCTATTGTTTGTTCCCCCGTTTTCAAGCAAGTGTATGCATTTTACAAGACATCCATACATCAATAGTACAGGCGCATTTCCCATCCAGAACTCGATGTCAAGTTTAAATAAGACTATGTATTGTCTATGCACATAATCGCGAGTCTTTGACGAGTACATTTTGCATCAGCTGATGAAAATTGATTCCACACCCTTTGCTATTCATATCCCATCACATCTAGAGTACGGTAGAAACGACCATTGAACGGAAAAGCCAGTTGTTGCGGTCAACAATACGCGGAATGAATGAAATGGGCTGCCTCCTTTGCCGGCGAGTTCCATCCATCTAATATCAATGATTTCTCTGGGTCAGCCAACCTCCGCAGGTAATTTCCCCTTGAACCTGGGCAAGCTTGGGGCACACTGGGCGAAATCCATCATGGCACCTTTTGGAACCCTCCTGCGAGTCTTTCGCCGAGGCGTAGAAACGGTGGATTAAAA
Source organism: Fusarium tuaranense (assembly GCA_013363205.1). Classification (NCBI taxonomy): domain Eukaryota; kingdom Fungi; phylum Ascomycota; class Sordariomycetes; order Hypocreales; family Nectriaceae; genus Fusarium; species Fusarium tuaranense. The sequence continues at coordinate 19,591 of JABEEN010000657.1, read as the reverse complement.
AGGCCACGATGGCGCTTGTGTGCATGACATGTCGGCTCCTTGAGCGAACTATGTAGATCTCTATTTCTCTCTGAAACGTCTGAGCAATGAATCTGGAGTTGAACGGGAGGCGTTGTGGGCGTCTGATGGACCCGTTTCACCTGTGATGGATGGTGGGTGGATAGGTGGACGCTCGGTCGGTGGATCGCCCCAACCTTGACCTTGACTGCCCTGAGTTAGGGGCCCAAGGGAGCAATTCCAGGGAGCCACTCCCCTGCAGCAACCCCCATCTCCCACCGACCGACGGGGACTGTGGGTGCCCGTCATCACCTCGAGGTGGTGGGCACCCGCGGACTCCATCCATGAATCCTTCCTAAATCCGCAGGTCACCGATAGAGGGAGCCCCGTCTGATCGTCCATTACCGCGACCGACGTGACAAGGGTTTCTCCAAATTTCGGGGAGCTGGGAGCTCAATGATACGAGTCCTCCACTGTTGAACTTCTCCCTGGAGCTGTCATACTCAAAAGGGTCTCGTGACAGGAGACGTAGCCGTGAACCTCTATTGTTCATCGACGAACCGTGGCTTCGGGAATCTCCCTCTCCGGACCCCCCGTGTCTATTCCAATCCGTCCCGTCCATCGTCGACCGCTCTAACTTCGTCACCACCTTGAGCAAGCGCAGCGAACGAACGTGCGCCGACTGCAACGCTTCCCGCCCCTTTTATCAGCCTCGTTCCTACGCCCGTCACGAGTATATCGGCTCTACTTTACTTTGGCTTGGACGATATTAGATTCGTTTCGTGTCCGCTTGTTATTCAGCATGCTATGTTCGACTACGTCAACTGAGCAACCATCCCTGTCCCGTCGTTTCTCGTTTGCTGTCATCAGCATCTAGGACCCTCAACACCACAACCATTCGAATCGAGTTCGAAGCATCGTCATGACACAGCAGAAACGGGACGAGTCCGTCTCGCCCATGGACGTCACTCCCCGTTCCGCCTCGCCCTCCAATCCCGAGTTCAAACTCACACCTCCGCCTCCTCCTAAACAACCTTCCAACAATCTCCTTCCTCCCGTCGACCTCAAGGTCTCTCGGCCTCAAGAAACTCAACCTCCGCCCATCGAGACCAAAGGCGCTTCATTTGAGCCCCCGCACGCTTCCTACTCGGCGCCCACGTCGGCCATACCAAAATCCACTCCAGCCTCGACCAAATCACTCAAGGAACATGGAATCAACGACCGAGACTTTGGACTTGCACCTGAGGGAGAAGGCCAGGATACCAGCCAGGCACCCTCAAGACGCAGTGTACAGTTCACGCGGCCCGACGGCATAGAGTCTCCCCCAACACACACTCGAAACAATTCTTGGGAGGAGCCTGATACTCCTGGAAAGTCCCGGAGCGTTTCCTTAATGTCCAAGCTTAAGGCTCTCACTAGCACGGGTGGTCTGCAGACGTCAAAGTCCTCGACACTGCCCTCTGGGTCTTCCGAGCAGGGCATGCAATCCATGGCGAGCTCTCCCACTGGTTCGCGGCCGCCCCGTGGCATCCCTGGTACATTGACAGAGGAGGACACTGATGCTGACGCCGACGGTGAGGACACGGCCGACGAGGGCAATCCTGAGAGTGGCAAGTCAAAGAAGAAGAAGAGAAGGATGCGTCGCATAAAGAGGACGAATGGTTCAACACCCGGAACACCAAAGCGGTTTGCTCACGACACAAATGATCTCGACCCCTTTGATCGCATGGTTAGGCGCCGTGCGAGCATGCCCGATGCAACTGCTCCTGACTACGGAGTATCTGAGGGTGAAGGTCGAGATCGTCTAGGGAGGGGATATCGCAGAGGGAACTCGTGGATGACACCTGCTATGCGACCCCCTGGTGAGGAGGCCGATGAGGTGGAAAGCCCTGGTGCTGTCGGGCGACGGATGGGCCATCTTCGTCGAATTACTGTATTCGGCGGAGGAGGTGTGTCAGATGGTGATGCTATTACTCCTCGACGGCCATTCTTCACATCTGAAAGGGCCTCCACCTTTGGTGCTCAGAAATGGAAACAAGTGAAGAACACCCTCAAGCTCCTCCGACAGAAGAAGGAAGATAGGTTCGACTACTTCAAGTCGGCCGAGCTGATGGCTGAACTAAGAGCTGGTGCCCCCGCTGTTCTCATGCTCGCTAGTATGATCCAGAGAGACGAGCACGGTAACAAGAGGATTCCGGTTCTTCTGGAACAGCTCAAGCTTCGCATCACTGACAGCTGTCCCATGGAGGACGACGACAAGGACAGACACTGGATGTTCACAATAGAATTGGAATACGGAAGTGGTCCAAGCCGGATGAGCTGGACTGTTACAAGGACCCTCCGGGACATCTATAACTTGCATCTGCGATACAAGTTCGCTATCAACAACGACAAGTACATGCCGGGGCGTCTCGACCTTGGTGGCCGTCCGAAACAGCCCAAGTTCCCCTATTCTGCTTTCCCTTATCTTCGTGGTTCCCGTAAGAAGGGCGAGGAAAGCGACGACGAGGAACAGGGCAGCGGCCGCGGCGAGGAGACCCAAGGCGAGGGCACCGCCACTGAAGCAGCCGGAGACGGTGTCTTCAGTGACCCAGAAATGCTCGGTGCCCAGAGAAGAAGGTCTCGTACTTTCTTGGGCATGGGGCCTAGACGCAGATCGACAGGTATTACTGATCCTGGCGAGATGTCTAGTGCTGAGGGCGCGGGCATGGATGTGGCGACACGAAGACAGCGCTACGTCGAGAAACAACGGCGTATCTTGGAGAAGTACCTCTCGGAGATGATCAGATGGTTGATGTTCAGAGCGGACAGCAACCGACTCTGCCGCTTCCTGGAACTGTCTGCGCTGGGTGTTCGTCTCGCCGCCGAGGGTAGCTACCATGGAAAGGAGTGTTATCTGCACATCCAGTCCTCCAAGGGCCTGGACTTCCGCCGCGTTCTCACCCCTGCCAAGGTAATCGCTCGTCACAGCCGCAAGTGGTTCCTTGTTCGACAGAGCTACATTGTCTGTGTGGAGTCTCCTGAGAACATGAACATCTATGATGTATACCTTGTCGACTCCAAGTTCAGCATTGCCTCAAAGAGGAGCAAGATGAAGGCAATCGGCTCCAACGAGAAGAAGGATGAAATGGATCTGACCGTGGAAGCGCTTCCTGAGAAGCATCATACGCTCACCCTCCGCACATCTGAGCGTAAGGTGCGATTCTTCTCGCGCAACCAGTCCGTTATGAAGCAGTTCGAGGACTCCATCAATGAGATGCTGAAGCAGACCCCTTGGTTCCAGGAGAAACGATTCGACAGTTTCTCTCCTGTGCGCACAAACGTGTTTGCTCAGTGGCTTGTTGACGGCCGTGACTACATGTGGAATGTCTCTCGAGCCATCAACATGGCCCGCGACGTCATCTACATCCACGACTGGTGGCTGAGCCCTGAGCTTTACATGCGAAGACCGGCGGCCATCAGCCAGAAATGGCGACTGGACAGACTTTTGCAAAAGAAGGCCCGAGAGGGCGTCAAGGTCTTTGTTATTGTCTACCGAAATGTCGAAGCCGCCATTCCCATCGACTCAGAATACACCAAGTTCTCTTTGCTCAACCTCCACCCCAATATCTTCGTTCAGAGATCACCGAACCAGTTCAAGAAGAACCAGTTCTTTTTCGCTCATCATGAGAAGATTTGCATTGTAGACCACGACGTTGCTTTCGTGGGAGGTATAGACTTGTGTTTTGGACGTTGGGACTGCCCCCAGCACCCCATTGTCGATGATAAGCCAACCGGTTTCGAGGTCTCCGAGATCCCCAAGGACGCGGAGCATTGTCAGCTCTTCCCTGGTAAGGACTACTCGAACCCCCGAGTCCAGGACTTCTTCAGGCTCAATGAGCCCTACGAGGAGATGTACGATCGAAGCAAGGTCCCTCGAATGCCCTGGCACGATGTGGCTATGCAGGTTGTTGGACAGCCCGCGAGAGATCTGACGCGCCATTTCGTTCAGCGATGGAACTACCTACGTCGTGGACGCAAGCCCACTCGTCCTCTACCCTTCTTGCTGCCTCCGCCTGACGCAAAGATGGACGAGTTGGAGGCTCTCGGACTCACTGGCACTTGTGAGGTCCAGATCCTTCGATCGGCCTCCACTTGGTCCCTGGGAATTGAGCAGACCGAGCACAGCATTCAAAACGCCTACATCAAGATGATCGAGGACTCGGACCACTTTGTCTACATGGAAAACCAATTCTTCATCACGAGCACCGAGGCATATAATACCCGGATCGTGAACCGAATTGGAGATGCCTTGGTTGAGCGCATCATCCGAGCTCACCAGAACGACGAAGATTGGCGATGTGCCATTGTCATTCCCTTGATGCCCGGTTTCCAGAACACCGTGGACGAGCAGGAGGGTACAAGTGTTCGTCTCATTCTCATGTGCCAGTTCGCGAGTATCTGTAGAGGAGAGCAATCCATCTTTGGCAGACTCCGAGCCAATGACATTGACCCAGAGGACTACATTGGCTTCTACTCTCTTCGACAATGGGGCATCATGAGCAACGATGTGCTTGTGACTGAGCAGCTCTACATCCACGCCAAGACCATCATTGTCGATGATCGTGTGGCCCTCATCGGCTCTGCCAACATTAACGAGCGATCCATGCTTGGCAGTCGTGATTCCGAGTGCGCTGCTATTGTTCGCGACACGGACATGATCATGTCGACAATGGCAGGAAAGCCGTATCAGGTCGGCCGCTTTGCCCATACGCTCCGTCTGCGTCTTATGCGAGAACATCTCGGCTTGGATGTAGACGAGATCTTGGAGGAGGAGCGCCGCGAGGAACTCGATCGTCAGGATTTTGAGAAAGAGATGGAAGAAATCTACCAGGAGGATGTTGCCTCACCCGAATCTTCCAACTCCAACTCCAAGCGCCCAGAGCCCCTGCAAATCCCCAGCTTCAACCATGACCTCGATGTTAACACTGCCCGCGAGATGGACACCTCCAGCACCAGTGACAACCAAGAGGAAACGCCAGATATTGCTCAGGCCGAAGGCAAGAGAAAGCATGAGCTGGACGTGACTGGTTACGGTCCTGACCGATGGAAGAGTGCCGAGAAGACTGGCCTGGATGCAGGTCGTGACTCTGTCATTATCAATGGCCGAGAAGTCCTCGTCAATAACATTAGCAATGAGGGCAAGGGCACGTTGGCGTCTCCCAGAGAAGCACACCAGCATCCTCCTCTGGCAGACAACAGGTATCTCGAGCCAGGTCATCCTGACAATGATGGACTCCCTCCTGTGCCCGCCTTGAACCGACGGACCACCGACCAACTAGGACTCCCTCGACCAGCACAGCTGCCATCGTTGCCGATCAGCGATGACACTGATATTGGAGGACCTCCACTACATATTGACCCTGAGTCTGGGAAATTGACCAATGGCGTGTTCCACCCAATGGCCGCAGATATTCACCCTGCCCACATCGACAAGGACTGCATGAAAGACCCGATCAACCCCAACTTCTTTGACGAGATTTGGAACCGGGCTGCTCAAAACAACACCAAGCTCTACCGCCGCGTCTTCCGCTGCATGCCAGACTCTGAGGTGAGCACTTGGGCCGAGTATCGCGAATATATGTCCTATAGCGAGAGGTTCCGCGCAAGCATGGAGGGACGAAGCCGGTCAAGGGGCGAAGATTCCGAATTTCCCCCTTCTTCACGACACCGTGGCTCTACCTCTGCCGGTGCCGGCGTGGGCGCGCCAGGACCCGAGGTGTTGGCCAAGGCTGCCCAGACGGAAGCCGAAAAGGCGGCTGGAAAGTTGACAGAGAAGCTGCCCTTTTCTGGACATCACGATGATGATAGAATCAAGATCGTTATTCCTGATGAAGGACAGCGGACTATGGATGAGAAGCAAGCATTGCATGATACTGAGGGAGGCCCGTCTCGACCAAACACAGGTCTGGACAGCGAGAGTGCCGTTGACACTCAAAGGCCGATAGAGGCGCCTTCTCCTGTTTACTCGGCGGGAGATGTGCCGTTCCCTGCTTTTGAGAACAATGGAGGGTTCTTGCAGCCGCAGACAAGCACCAAGAACAGAGAGCGTCGAACAACCTTTTCAACACTGGAAAAGCCGTCCTCGCGAGAGACTAACGCTCCCCCGCCTGGTCAGTTTGGTTCGGTGAAGCGTAGACGCCGCGCGACCACTAAGAACAGCCGGCGTGGCGTGTTCACCGTCGACGATATGCCATCGCGCACTGAGGCCGAGGAACTTTTGAATATGGTACAAGGAAACATTGTGCAGTTTCCTTACGACTGGCTTCTTACCGAGGAGCAGAATGGAAACTGGGGCTACCAAGTGGATGGCGTTGCCCCCTTGGCTATCTAGTGAGTAACCCGGTCTATATGAGTGATGACAGCGCTAACAGATTGCAGCAATTAATCATAACTTGTTTCAAGTCGTGTTTGAACATGAGTTTGCACAAAAGCATGGCAAGGCGTTTTGGTTTCCAGGGATAAGGGAGCATTCATTGGGCGCGCTGGTTATAGCACACACAGAAAGTTTCTTTTGTGCATTGAGTCTCATGTATACATCTTTTTGACTCCAGCAGACGCAAGTATTTCTATATTACATGTATAATACAACTAAATTGATGCTTCACACTCTCTCGCTCACCCAAATGGCACCCCGACAGCCTGCTCGGATGACACCAGTGAGTAGCCAGTGGGGCTCTGCTTTTCTTGCATCATGCTCGACGGCATGATCTAGATGCTCCAGCTCCTCGTCTCGGATCCTTCGAAGGGTCTTGACGAGTTCCGACAGCTCCTCGCCAACCTCATAACCCTCAGCTTCCCACTGGGTGATCATCTCCAACAGCGTCCGGATCTGTTCATTGTAGTGGCCTCCAATCTCGGTCTCGACAGCCTCAGTGCAAGCCATGGCAGCTTCGTAACCCATCATGGCGGTTGACCAGCCCAAACCTGTGGCCATGACAGACCACAGGGGGTAGAGAGCGGTTGGTCGGATGCGGTGCTTGTGGATCATGTTGTTGAAGGTATTAAAGTGACCTTCTTCCTGGTCATACATGTGCGCCATCAGCTTGCGGAGGTGTGGCTTGGATCGGAGGATGACGGGGGACTGGGCGGCGTAGATGAGGACGGCAGCAAGCTCGCCGGCTTGGTTGACGCGAAGCTGTAGGCCTGTTAGCAGTACACCGAGTTCAATTGAGTCACTTGTCCTTACAGCGGAGTCAAGAAAGTCGCTCTGTTCCTTGGTAAGTGGCTTGCGCTTCTTGGGAGCTTCAGCGGATCCGGCGGCCACTGAGGCCTGGGCGTTGGAAGTTGTCGCAATAGAACGGACGCATGGCCTGTAGAAAGAGGCGACTGGTCGAGCCCCGAGGGTGCAGAGAGGCCGCACTAGAGCTCGAGTCGAAGCCATGGTCACTGCAGAGCCTTGGACGTGAAAATTATCCCTTTTGGGCCGTCAATTGAGGGGTCAGTGGCTCGAGTGTTCACAGAGTCCCGAAATCGAAGTTATCGAACGATAAACTTCCTATGACGGCGCCGATTGAGCTCCGGGTCCTCTCGGTGGGTTCACCGATTGGCTACAGCTCACCGAGAGCGGACTAAAGCTTCGCCGTGAGCACGGGCCAGCCATACACGTGCAGTAAATGACATAGCCTTGGCCAATCAAGCGCAAGCCAGCAGACGACGGGTTCAGAACAGGTTGTGGAAGAGAGCAACTCTGCTCCTTCAATTTCTCGCACAAACGCTTTTTCTTCATCAGCAAACGCCTCATTCATCCCCGCAAACCTTTCGCGCCTGCCCTGTCATCCTCCTGGGCTCCCCTTCATCCCGACACGATCCCAAATTTTCATCTCGAGACGCGAGCGACGCGACTGCTGCGGCTGCCATAGCTTTACGAGCTTGCGCCTCCCCCTGAGAGCACAGTGCTTGAGGTTATCACCAATCCACGAGAGCAATCGCTATGGCCGATATCGACGACGAGCTTCTCGCCCTCGCGGGTGGAGATTCTGATGATGAGGGCTCTGGCAACGAGAGCAGGGACATTTCGGCGTCGCCGCCGCCTGCAAAGAGAGGCGGCTCCAAGAAGGGATCGGGAAAGAAGTCGGGGCGAGGAGGCGACGATTCTGAAGAGGAAGGCGAAGCGTAAGTGACATTTTTCACAGCGAAGAGCGCTCCTACGCTACAGGCAGCCGTTTCCGTCCCGCGCGCGATGTGAGCGGCTGCTTCACCTTCTCCTCAAAATTGCCACCATCAATTCGCCAAATGCTAACGCGCGACACAGATACTCTGGACCTGGCACCCCGAACTCTCTCGAATCCGCACCCATGGACGAATCCGACTCTGACGCCGAGCCGTCGCGAAACCGAGCTGCTGCTGCCGACGATGACGATGACGACAAGTACCCGGTTGAGGGCATGTACGTGAGCCAGGCGGAAAAGGCCGAAATCATGGCCATGCGGGAAGTCGAACGAGAGCAGATTATCGCCGAGCGAGCGATGGAGATTGAGCGTCAACGCCAGAATCGCCTACTTCGTCAGATGATCAGTAGCGTCGAGAATGAGGAGCGCACACAGGGTAAGAAGAAGCGCAACGCCGACACGGCCGAGCTGGAGGGTGGTGAGGGGAAGGCATCCAGACAACGCACAGGCGATAAGGGAGAGTCTCATGGCGACTCCCATCGCGAATCAGCAATGGACTCTCTGCGCCGAGCGAGAGCGGAAAAGGCACGTCGACGAGAGGATCATGAGAGACGCAAGGATGCCTACTCTCCCCGCGATCGCGACTCTGGGCGCGAGGACAGCGATGATGACTTTGGCCACCGACGCTCACCAACACCCGAAGCCGACGAGCCTCGTGACCAGCCGCCAGCTGAACTTCGAGATTACGACCGAGTCCGATTGGGACGAAACGAGTTCGCCCAGGTCTGCTTCACACCCGGTTTCGAACATGCCATCACGGGATGCTATATCCGCATCGCTCTTGGACCACACCCTGAAACCGGAATCGAACAGTACCGCATGGCGTTGATCAAGGGTATGTATGAATGAGAGGGTATACTGGGCAACGCTGACAAGATGTGCAGGTTTCACCGCCGCTCGGCCATACGCTCTCAACGGACCCAACGGTACCTTTGTGACGGATCAATACGTAAAGGCAGCCCATGGAAAGGCGATCAAGGAGTTCCCCTTCATCGCTGCCTCGAGTGGAAAGTTCACAGATGTACGTATAACATGTTTCAGTTGCTCAACCTGATCACTAACTGGATGGATGATAGTCCGAGTTCAACCGATACAAAGTTACCTGTCACAACGAGGGTGTGACGCTGCCCACAAAAGCCTATCTCCTCGATAAGATCGATGAGATCAACAAGGTGATCAACCACTCATGGACCAGTGAAGAGATCAAGGGCCGGTTGAAGCGGATCAAGGACTTGAAGCGACGATTTGATCCAGCAGAGCGGGAGCGTGTGGCGCGAATCCTTGAGGAGGCGAGAGAGCGCGGTGACGACGCAAAGGTTGAGGAGCTACAAGAGGAACTTGACAAGCTTGGCACGCAGCGCTTGGCGTTTAGAACGAGCCTGGGGCCATCCAAGCTCTCCGAGACTCCCAAGGGGCAGTCAGAACAGGACCGGTTGGCTGAGCGTAACCGAGAGAACCGACGTCTCAACGCCGAGGCAGTACGAAAGGCTCAGCTGAAGGAGAAGGCCAAGTCGCGCGAGATCGAGATGGCCATTAAGCGTGGCGAGGCTTATCACGGCGACATGTCACGACGATTGAGAACGAAGGCCAAGTTCGTCTACGATGTCAACGAGTCGGTGGACAAGAAGCCAGCGGCCAACGGAAGCGGCACCAACACACCAGGAACCAGCACACCCAAGCCAGCAGCCCAGTCTCAACTATCATCGCACTTGGCCAAGTTGAAGGAGGAGAAGTATCAGGAGAAGAAGGGCATTCCCACGATCCACAAGCCCCTGATGGATGATGATGTGATCGGGTCGCTTGACCTTGACATTGACGTCGAGATTTGAGGAGGTAGCGTTGTTACCAAAAGCGCGGTTAATTAATTGCTTTGTAATGGATCATTGCTTTACGGATTAGAATCAAGGGCAGGGCAGGGCGTGGGTTGCATTTCATGAAAGGTTCAGGTTCCAGGTTCTCACCGATAAGTAAGGGAGGCTACAGGCGAGGGACCAGGGCTGCTATGTGCATTAGATCAGGCTTGAGGAAAAAATAAAATTACAATTAAGTTTAATTCTCTTCATAAGCTACCACTGTTCATAATGGGATGTGGTCCCTTGGGGCTCTTCATGGACACGCTAGTACCAGCATATCATGACTTGCCAGTTACCAAGTCTATCAAGTGAAACCTTAACACAAAAGACAGTATTGCAATACATATGGCCAAGTATAATCCTGCCGTGACAACTTGGATACTGACACCAAACTGTATTTTCTTACTGACTTGTGTTTATAGATGGAAAGTGGTGTATTTCAACTAAATATCCAAGTATTACATATAAACATCTACTAACATATCTTCTTACTTTCTCTCGTGTATCCTAACTCGTGATCTATATCCCATTAGTAGCATCTCACTCCTACCGTCTATCCAAACTCTTGCGATCCTCAAGGTAGTCAAACTTTCCCTGAACCCTCCTGACAATGTGATAGGCCATGACCAGGACATGGAAGAACAGCACCGAGCAAACGGCCCTCACCTCCTCTCTCGCCTTCTGTGCCAGTCCCATCTTAGGTCTGATGATCTTGCCGTCCATCTCATCCTCGAAACGCTCACACACGTCAAGGTATAACCGTGGATCATCGGTAATAACCCCATCGATGAGCGCAGGACCAGCACCAGGGGAACTCCTCCCACGGCCTAGATTCTGCCGGATACACCACTCCATCCAACGCGGCTCGTTGACGGTCCAAGTCAAGAGGAGCTTGTCAGTGCGCTGGAGTTCACGGAGGAACATGCGTCCCGGCGGTCCCACGAGGCTCTTCTGGTTGAGGTTGAAGCCGAGGTTGGGGACACGAAGGAAGTGGTGCGAGTACAGAAGGGAGGCGCTGATGTGGGCTAGGGGAAAGGTCGGGCGGTGTCGGCGGGCGGCTTGGAGGAAGGATGCCTATGGGTTGTTGTGGTTAATCATGTTTCTTTGAGGATGGAGTGGAAGTATCGTGAAGGGGTGTAAGTAGAGAGGAGGGTGTTGTGAAGGTTCCGGGTTGAACACATGGTGACTAGTGGTGGTACAAGTCAAACACAACTCACGTTCCAACATCCCAAAACAATACGTTGATCCCATGGTACAGACCCCTGCACACTATCAAGAGCCTTTGAGACGGCAAGCATCAGATCGTTAGGATCATCATCAAGCTAGTGTGTCACAGCCATCAGTTCCCCTAGTCTTACACATGTCACTCTTGAAACTAACTCACCTTGATGTCAAGCACAACCCAAATCTCATCAAAGCGCGGCTGAGACAACCACGAGAGAAAGTCCTGAAGCCGCGGCATGGCCTCGTGAGGCTCGGCGAGTGTGCGCATGGTACTGAGATACTCCCACGAGCAATCAGCGATACGAGCGTCGACGCCGAAGCATCTCTTCAAGGTAGGGTCCTATAGAGATTCACATGCGTGCACATGTCAGTCCCCGTTATTTTTTTTCTTTGTGAGAGATAGATAGATAGATAAAGCTTAGTTTTGTGTTGATTACATGTGATAGTACGGCTACACCATCGGCCGAGAGATGAACGTCTGTCTCGATGGCATGAGATCCGGCTCCGAGTGCACCTCGGAAGGCTGCCATGGTGTTTTCTGGAAAGTAGGCCTTGGCACCGCGGTGGGCTATTGCTTGTGGGAGACGACGGGATGGATCCCGGAGGGACGGTCGAGCAGATGCCCAGGGTGCTTTTTTTTTTCATGCTGTGTAAGTGTGCTTTCTTTGTCTTATGGAGCACAAGACAAAATTACTCACCCCGAGGAATGGCCTCGCTTTGGGCATCTTTATCAATCAGGGACTGTGTCTCGTGTGACATGGTTGGTACTACTACTGCTGTTGTTGATGTTGGTGTTGGTGTTACTACTGCAAAAGAAGGTCGTTGTTGGTGACTGAAGAAGAAACAAGGGCCTCCTGCTGCAGCAGCCTCATGCGTCGTTCGGATATATCGGAGGAGAAACTGGCGGTCAGGACAACAGGCACGGGACAGCAAGAAAGATGATGCTCGTTCATGAACGTATACTCTGCAGAATGAAGAAGAAGAAACAGAAGAAAATGGAGTAATCGTTGAAAGAAACCTCGTCTTCATCCCAAGGCTTCCGAGTAAAGTGGCTCCATGATCCGATCCACCTTTTGAAGACGTTGACCCTTGTCCGAGATGACGGAGTTTACGTCGTTAACGTTAACCCCAGCCAAAAGGGAGAAGAAGAAACGTTTTTTGCACAGCCATAGTTAAGCCACATGTCCCGTTTTCAGCCACATCCCGGCATCGCCCTCGGTAGAAGCTCAACTTTTAGAAACAACGTGGGATTCTTGCAGCGTGGGAGTTACAGACTAAAAGGCAGGGGAAACGCAATAAGCGCATGTCAAATTTCATCAAGTACAGTACAGTACATTACGCACTGCTTTCTGCATCGGCGAGATTCCGAGAGCTTGGTTTTCCTCTAGCGGCAGCCAGTCAGAGTTGAACCTCGGCTATTGACCTACCTAAAGAGTGAGTTCCATGATGGTAACAGACAACTAATACATACAACTAATACATTCAACACAACATGACACAATAAAGATCCAGTCATCTTTTTCTCAATCACGGGATCATTCAATGCTTAAACCTGTTTTCTTTGTACTATATCGCTAAGCGATAGACTCTTCTCGACTCCCCTCTTGATCGACGGTCTCGACCCAAAACACCACACTTATAACAACAATAACAGCAACCATCATGTTAAATGGCAGACCCGGCTTCTCATTCCGGGGCACACTAAGCATGATGGATTGGCCCTGCAGTACCCCCCCTTGATGCATCTTATCGTGTAAAAATGTACCACCCCGTTCCTTGAGCTGAAGACAACGCCTCCTCCATCCCGCTCACGCGACACACAAGCCATAGAACCCGCATGCACAACATGACCACAGTGTCCAATCTCATGCTAATCCGGTACCGCGCCTCTCATTTTTTCCTTTCTTTTTTTGTTCAGTATCACACTCCCCCCCGCCCTTTTTTCTCCAAACATTTTATTCCTCCCCCCTGTCCTTGCTATAGTGCGGCGCGGTCCAGTCCCGGCAACGTGTTGGGCCAGACCCGGTGCTACCTACCATTATTTTCTTTTTCTTGTTTATTGGGATTTTTTTTTTAATTCTTCAAACCCGGGGTAGGCGAAGACCGGGGAAAGGGGTGTGTGTGTGGGTGATGTGCATCTTGTGTAAGAAACTAGTAAGCCAAAACGTATCTGCATGCCATGGGGAGAATCTGGATAACTCCTCTCCCATCGGACAGTGCCGAGACAGTTGATGGAATTGACATCGTTAGCTGCCTGGTGAAATTTTAATTTAGTGAGATATCTTGGCTGGTTGCGAATTCTTGAACGCGCCCTGGCATCCTTGGCGACTTGGCGTACACCATGCTTGCACTGCCTGCTGCACTGCATGGACGCATACGCATCCTTCCAGAGACACATCCCATCCGCCTGCCGGTTCTCGAGACTAGGGCCGGTGACCTGCTTCTGCCTGTCTCACTTTTCAAGACGTGGGAGACAAAGTCTAGATAAGGGGGGCACATCTTCTTCAGCCGAGGCATCATCACCGAAGTTTTACTTCAAAGAGTCTTTGTTTGAATTTCTTTCTTTCAGTTATGTACGAAGTAGCAAGCAGACTATCTAATCTCTCGTCGCCTTGCGAGACCAGTCCTTTGACTCTGGCCATCATTCGTCATTCTCTTCTGTTGTTCCATGAGGATAATCCAACCCTTCAAACAAAATCAAACAATAAACTGCTGGTATCCCGTCTGCCCTTGCCCGGTCCCAGATTACATAGAGTTGCCAAAAACACCAGGCGCAACATAATAAGAGTAATAAAAAAAAGCAATCGCTTAGGTCCGCCGAAAAAAAAAAGTAGCGACAGTTTACCTCCCTCCCTTCGGTAGATAACCGAACTGTCTGTCTCCCCTCCCAAATCATCAAATCATTCCAAAGACTCCTTGTCGAACAACTCCGTAAAATTCGTGTCAATCCGTAAGAGTTTTCAAAAAAAGCACACCCGCCCGAGGTATCATTTTTTCCCCTTTTGGTTCCATCCATCCTTACATGGGAAACGCCTCCATCCGGTTATCAAGCATGTATCCTTCATGGTTGTGTTGTTGTTGCTGCTGCTGTGCCATCATCTGGTTGCGGTAGTCGACATTCTCCACGCTGAGGCCAAGCTCAGAGGGGCCGACCTCCTCACCCGAGCTGAGGCTCTCATCGCTCATGCTGAGAACGCTCTGCGGGGGCTGGGGGTTGTTGCCAAAGTCGCCGATGCTGAAGCCACTGAGGTCCCAGTTGTCTGGGGGCCAGTCACCGCAGTTGCTGACGGCAATCGAAGCCTCATTCACCAGTCCTTGTCCACCGTAGATGGCGTCGTAGACATTGTTCATGCCACCATCCAACGAGCCAAGAAGCGTCTCCCACTCAGTGGTTGAAACTCCGTGCATCTTTGCCGAAGCCACAGGGGAGTGTGCCATCATGGGGTTGGCCTGGGGTGTCTGTCCAGAGTGGGAGTGGGCGCGGTTCTGCTGGGGCGATGTGGGCTGCGGCGACTGCGAGGGGTGGCCGAAGGGCATAAAGTCCAGGTTGGGTCGGGATAGAGGTGAAGCCTTGTGGCCGGGGTTCGGCGAGATCTGCGACAGGGACATGCGGTGGTCTCGGTGGTTCATGGGAACCTCGGTCTGCAGGTTGTCAAAAGACTGGCGAGATCGGGCACGGTAAAAGTCTGGTCGCTGGCCGGCACCGGTGGGCATCGTCATGCGCCTCAATTTCTCCTGCTGGTCCATCAAGTTGCTATCGCTAGCCGCGGCTCCCGGGAGCTGGCCGAGGGGGTAGGCGGTGGCGCTGGCGCCCTTCTTCTTGGGGGCCACACCCGCAGGCGGCGACCCTCGGTTGGAGGCGGGGGCAGCGGGCATCGACGCCTCACGTGAAGTGTGCATGGGCGAACCGACAGTCTCATCCACAGTAACAAGCATGCTTGCCACACGCTTGAAATCAACCGAGCCGGTAGCCTTGGTCTTGTCCAGGATCCGGACCACAGAGTTCACAAGTCGTTCATTGTCGCGCATCATCTTGCTGTCGTGCTTAAGGTCCATTGAGTGGTACAGGAGCGTCATGCCGCACACAACCAGGAGGTCGGACCGGTTCAGACAGAACGAGAAAGTCATGCTGCGCTCCTCGAGCAGCTGAATAATCTGAATAATGTGCTTGCTCGAGGTGCCAATCGAGATGAGTGCCGAGGCCGCCTTGGGTCCCAAGCTGGAGCCGACAGCGGGGCGGTAGATGAGTGTGCGGATGTAGTAGTAAGCCAGGGCCTGTGGTTCGTTAGCGGGAAAAGTCCACAAAATACCTCAAGGATAAGGATTTCTTTAGTGACATACCAGGAGAGGTGAGCGGCTGCCAGTCACATCTGTAGACGGCTTGTCTTGGACAAAGTTGAGTCTCAGATGAGCAGGCAGCTGATCGTACCAGGCATCAAGCTCGCTCTCGAGGCCGGCCATCTGCTGCAGCGACATCTCGTAAGAGGTGGCAGCAGGGTAGTTCTTCTCAAGAACCTTGGCGAGGATGCGGGTAGCGCGGAACAGGGCCAGAGCACTGGACAGCCGAGTGTACTCGCCAGGGAGAGTGGGCTGGAAACCCTTCTCAGTGACGTACTCATCGTCAGTGTCACAGGGGTACTCGGCCTGGACATCCTCCTCCTTGAGGAGCTTAGGAAGACCGAGGATAGCAGCTGAGAAGCAGTCAAGGGTGTAGAGAGTCCAGAAGACCTTCTTGCGGGTCTCAATGGTCAGGGCACCAAAGGAGAATCGCTTCTGGCTCTGGTGCAGGCCGAGGCGATGCGACAGGCCAATGGCAATGCCCTTGTAGTGCTGGAGGCGCTTGTAGTCGGCGCGCATGGTACAGTAGAGGAGAGCAAGAGTGAGGCACTGCAGAGTGTTCATGGTGTTCTCCATGAGGACGGCGTCGAGGGCCTTGCGCCATTGCTGCTCACAGGCAGCCAGCTGAGGGAGATCAGGGGCATCTGATGAGAGACCGGCAATGTTGAAGACGAGGTAGAGCTGGGCGAGCTTGTGATTGCTCTTGACCTTTTCGGGATCGGCAACAAACTCCTCGTAGATGTGCAGGAAAGTGGGCTTGTGAAGGACAGGGAAGAGGGGAGCCCATTCTTGGAAGTAGACGTTGACGCAGCGGTCAGAGAACAGACGAGGAGGAACCTTGAGAGACTGCTCAGGAGTCTTAGGGCCGAGGGACTTGCAGCCCTGGATGTGCAGGAAAGCCTCTGGGTTGAAGTCGGTGCTGGGCTTGCCAGCCTCCTGGATCTTGCGCTTAAATTGTTCTGTAAGAATTGTCAGTAGATGCTCTTGTGAAAACGGCTGCAGTAAGAATTACCAATAAATGTGCGGCCACTAGAAGCACCCATAAAGTAAGAATCAGAGTTCTCAACGCCGAGCAACAACGGCGCGGCCTGAACTCTGAATGTATCCTCCTTTGTGGGCTGGGCATCACTCCGAGTGTCCATAGCGGCCGGGCTGCTGACGGGCATTGAAGGACTTCTTCGGTTGCCGTGAATCTTAGAAAGCATGTCGATCTTCTCATCCTTCTCGTCCAGCAGATCCTTGAGCTCTCTTACTTCAGCCTCCAGTTGTCGTACTCGCTCCTCCAGGGACTCGGTGTAGCCACGGGGAAAGGCGCGGCGGCTGAGCTTGTCGCTTGTCCGGCACTCAAAGCCGACGTTGGCGCACTGGGAACAGGTAGGGCGGATTCCGTCGCAACGGATCTTTTTACTCCGGCAGCGGTCACAAGCCTGGGCAATCCTGCTCTGAGAGCTGGTGCCCACCTTGATGACCTTCATGGGAAGAATTCCGGGCATTTTGGTGGTTGTGTATGTATGTGTATGTGTGTGTATGTGCGGTTATATGGGTGGGCGGCTAAATTGCCGAGGGAAAAAAATAGGTTGCCGAAGTTTCGTCGCCAGAAGCGGTTGTTTTTATGTCCAGCGATGCTCCTTGGGATATTTTGTCGTCCGTGCTGTCACCAGCTAAATCGTCCAGTTGAAGAGTAAGAGGTCACACAGAGTGAGTCGATTTCGTGTGTTGACCGAGGTCTTGTTCGGGTGTGATATCAGCAGCGCCAGGGCCGGGTATATAAGGTATGGTGGTTGGATGGTGGGGGTAGCCAAAGGCGCGCGCGCGGTATTAAGCAAGTTCTGGGTATCTTTGAAAAGATGAAAGTTTGAAAGGCTGTGTATAAGTGTGTGATAACAGCCAAGGGGGGGAATGTGGGACAGATATAGGTATAAGGGCACGAGACAAATATAAAGAAGCAGAGAGGGCAGTAGAAAAAAAAAGGTGGGAAAGATCAGTGAAAACAGGGCAGATTTTAGAATTCTCGGGGTGGGAAAGAGGAAGATTTAGTAGAAATGAGGAATCGGGGGTCAAGGCCTAGGACGCGATTGTGGAGAAGAAGTGGGAAAATCCTGGGGGAGCCCGGGGACAAGCCCGTGTGTACAAAAGCTCTGCTGGCTACAAAGAGAGGCCAGAGCCACTGAGGAAGAGGGTACCTTGGATTACGGCGGAAGAGCAAGGTTGGCTCGAGGTACCCTTGGCTACCGGTCTTAGTGCACGAAATCTGGGGACGCCCATCTGAGGGCGTGGACGAGGGAGGGGGGAGGGTGAGTATGAGTGTGAGGGTGTGTGTGAGTGGAAAGGGAGTGTGTCATGACGGCGACGGGATGCGCTCACGGTCCGGCACGGTACGGCGGTACAGTGCCGGAGAGAGAGAAAAAGAGCTGGTGCACATGGCACTGACAGAGAGTCTGCCAGTCAGGGACCGGGAGTCACCGCTCGACGATCAAGGGACCGGCCCTCTCACAGCATGGCAAGATGACCTTTAGTGAGAGGAGGACAGCGACAGAAGGTGTGCGCACTGCACGTCAAAGGTCCAGAACGAGGTACCTACCAACTGTACAGTGCGGATCTAGCAGCGGTTCCCACTGGGTAAACCGACTCGCCCGTTGGCGGACTAGACTGGCTTCTTTCCCTTCGCTGGCTCACCCCCCGAAACCCGAACAAGACAGCCCGAGAAGAGAAGAAAAAAAAAAGGCTACTGCTGCACGCAAGCAAAAGCACTCTTCCTTGCAAAAAGCCACTAAACTCCCTTTGGGGTAGTGGGGAGGGGACCCCTCCAGCTGGAGCGACTGTTCTCTGAGTCGAGTCCAGCCCGTCGATTGAGTCCGTCCCAAAGGTCGGTAGGTACCTCAGGTACGTACAGCCGCAGCAAGTGGTCGAGTGTGTGGCATGCCATGGCCCTGGCCACGTCCGCAGCACGCAGCAGCGTTTAGGGGCGTGCAACGGGACGGTTCCATTCTGTTTTAGTGCAGGTGTGTGGGGATTGAAAAAAAAAAAAGAAGACTCAGATCCATGGAAAAAGAAGAGAGAAAGAGATTCCCGGTCTTTTTTCAGCTGTGGGGAGTTTTTTTGGGGTGTTGTTTTGAACGGAGTACGGAGTATTCGGAGTACACGGAGAAATATGGTTTCAATTCTCGGCAGGGTAATTCTCTCAGGATTAAACAAAACATCAACAAAAGAGTAGATATGCTAACTACTTACTAGATCATCTCACGAGGTTGGTATAAGTCAAAAAATGAAGCAAACCATGGCGGTCTGGACAAAGGTCAAGCAAGAGGCGTAGTCCCTCTAAGGCAGTGTGTAGTCTGCATCCAATCCATTTCATTGGATAATCCACTCCCTCCTGACTGCCATTGCAACCCATGGATTGGATTGGCATGGAGGTTTCGACTCTTGGGAATAGGTAGGTAGGCAAGGTAAGCTCCCTCCCTATCCAGAGTCCAGTCCAGTCAGCGAGCGGACTGCGGATTGCGGCCGGCGCATTGTTGCTTCGTCTTATTTCCTCTCCTCCTAGCTCCCTCATCTCTAGTCCCAATCCTTTTCCATTTCCCTTCTTGTCAGAGTTCCAATGTTGTCTTTTTACAAACTAGCTTGGCAAAGAGAAAAAAAAGAATGGACGGCCGCCGGCAAATGATGGAACAACAGCTCTACCAACGTAGCCTAGCATTGGGATATCCTTTCCCAAAACCAAACATGCCCATGACAAAATGAAACATAGACGTAACGAAACACACAGTACGCGATGATACATTCCTCCAATTCATTTTGGGGTTTATTCTTCTCAGCTCGTGGTCCATCGACAAGCCCGCCTTGCCTTGATCGTGCGAAATGACACCACCCTCGCAACTCTAGAACGCCCCAGGACATGAATAACAGCCCACCATGCCACACACCTCACGGCCTTGGCCGCTCGCTCACTGGGAAAGCCCAGAGTAGAGC